>LZPO01108141.1:0-15230 GCA_001675575.1 Neotoma lepida | reverse complement strand
ACACTCCCACAAGAACAGGTACATATACCATGTGCACACTCCCACAAGAACAGGTACATATACCATGTGCACACTCCCACAAGAACAGGTACATAGACCATACCCTCAGACCAGACGGCTGAGCAGATAACTCTGTCAGTACTACAACAATGAGCGGAAATAACCACTCCTAATGCCTCAAGAATCTGTGTGTCCCCAAACTGTGACCAGAGTCACATGCATGGTGCTGCTCTGGGCTCTGACCTCTTCATGACCTCACTCTCCACCATGGAGCTGTCCACCACCACAATCTGCTCTGGAATTCTGACATCAACAGAGAGGAGGCCCAGGGAGAAGAGGGCCAGAACTGTCACACAGTGTCCTCCAGGGCTATCCAAAGAAAATGCCACCAGATCACTTGCAGGGTCATTGTTATCCAGATCCTTGAAGGAAAAATGATCAGGCTGGTCTAGCATGCTGGCAGCCCGGAGTCTGTCATAGAACTGGAAGGACTCGGTGCAGATGGTGGTGGGAAATCGCCATGTGAAAAGCCTGCAGGCAAGGCAGAAAGGAAATGTCACTGAAGAGCTGCTATGAAAGCCTGTGCTGGCCTGCATCCTTGTGCCCCTTCCAAGCACTCATACCCACCATGACGGGAAACAGTGCTGCAGCCCAGTGTTGTGGGAGCATTTCTTCCCCACACACCTTGTACATCCAAGGTGAGGCCAGTTCATCTAAGCCAAAGGCCTTGCAACGCCTCATGCCAACAGCTGCCAACCCAAGGAGGAGGAACCTCCTTTTGTGACAGTTGCTAGGACACATGTGTCCAATCTCACTGTCTGCAGAAGAAAGAGGCCAGTTCTCCAACAAAGCTCAGAGAGCAGGGATCCAGGAAGTGTACCCTACTTGCCAACCACACCCGTGCCTTCTGCTGCTTCACCCTCCCCAGATGCAAAGGAGCCCAAGCTCATCAGGGTAGGACCTGGGAGGATGAAGTGCCTGGAATGGGAGAAGCCAAAAGGACTAGTGATGGAGCCATCTGATGTCCAAATGTGGCCCCTGCTGACCTGAGGCTGCAACGCCATGCCTGGATGAGGGGCTTCCCCTACCTGCAATCAGAGGCTGGTGGTGCAGAGGTTCTGAGGGCACCCTGCCCAACCCTGCTGTGCAGGTGGTGCAAATGGCCCTGAGCTGAATGGGGGAGGGATAAGGCTAGCCCATTAGGCAGGTGCATTGCTACCTAGATTGCTTACAAAACTTGAAACTAACTTTCCTCCACCTGCTTCAGGGCAGCACTCCTGCATGGAAGAGACAGGCAGAAAGAATGCTTTCCTGGACCAAGCTCTCTGCTCTTGAGGACACTCACTTGTAGTACGATTGGGAGAGCTGGTAGGACATGGGCACGAAGGGCACAGCACGGTTCTTCTTGGGACCCTGGGAATGGCTGACACGGCGCCGGTTGACCAGGCTCCTCTTTTGGCACTCCATGAAGGCCCGCACCAGTACAGGCTCCCGGAACTCCCGGTAGAGACGGAAGATCTATAATAGCACATGGCAGGGTGAGGTTCCTGGCCAGAAGGGGAGCCAGCCATAGTAGCATAGAAACTGTAAGAGTCACTCACAGGAAAGCTGGCTCAGCTGACCACCCTGAATGTTTCCAAGAGGCTCACAGGCTCTTGGATAGTACTGACTCTGGGATTTCCTAGTACAGTGCACACTGAGGCATGACAGTTAAGTGACACTCCGAAGCCTTGCTGTGAGGCAGGAGTGAAACCAAGAGAGGAAAGTGATTTCACAGCTGAGGGGCCAGGTGGTCAGTGGGGTGTGGGTGACAAGGAGCAGTCTTTTGGAAGAGACCATCTGAGGGTTACACAACTCGATTTTTCTAGGCAGTGTGTCTGACAGGTTTGGGTGTGCACAGTTAGACCCCGAGGGGAAACTGCATGGGGCACAGAGAATGAGGTTGCAATGTTTTTCACCTTTCCTCCCTACAGAAGTGGAGTAGAAGCTGCAGCCAGCATTGGGGCTTGGTCATCTACGATTTCTGCTCTTGAGAACTTCCTGAGTACATCCTCCAGACACTTGCTGCTGTGTGCTGAATCACATTGACCAAGACAGTGGGGTTCACCCACTTGGATCCTGAGAGCCTAGGCTGTCACAGGAAAGTATCCTTAAAGCTGTCTGGCATGCCTGCATTATCTGCCCATTCCTTTTGTCTTCTGAGAACCTAGACTGCAGGGGAGCCTAAGAGGTACTGTATCTGTTGTCACTGATGGCCCTTAAGTCCTCAGTGCTAGCTCCTGGGAGCCAGAGAAGCACTCTGCCTGCTCTGGTGAATGGGTGGTTAGGTGGTCTTTCTAAGTGTTTTGGGTACAAGGCCAGTTTTAGACACCTTCCATCTAAGCCTCGATGTCCCTGGAGATGGAAGCTGAAGTGGGAGAGCAGCTGGTGGCTGTTTACTTTCATTTCTGGGGCTGAGGAGGCAAGCAGGATGCTGAGGGCTCACAGGCCTGGACTCCCTGCTGAGCATGAGAAGTATCTTTGGCTCTCTTTTTAAACAAGCATGAGCCCAATGAAAAACTGGTATGGTCATGGCTGAGATCTTGGGACTTCTAAATCACTGTACACTTTACTGTAGTTCAGGCTTACATAGGGCTTCATGTTCTCCAGCTGCAGAATGCCCATGAGGCCAAGGGACAGGAGATACCAATAACCAGGTTCTCACTTAGAACTGTGAAAAGGCCAAAGAAAGTAAGTGCTGCCAGGAAACGAGTGAGTGCTGGCGCTCTTAGATATGGGGTCGTAGATGTCCTTGTGGGAAGAAACTGTACCAGGTGACTTAAAGCTGGAGACATCAAATGACATTTAGGGGATCTGCAGAGGGAGAGATATCCATTACCAATTAAGGTCCAGGGCCAGGGTAGTGCTCTGAGGCAAGGTATCAAAAGCATCTTCCTGCCAGGCATGCTGGTGCATACTTTTAATCCTAGAGCACTTGAGAGGCAGATCTTTGTGAACTCAAGGCTAGCTTATCTACACAGTGAGTTCTGGGCTAGCCAGGGCTACATAGTGAGACCATCTCAAAAAACAGGCCAGAGAGATGACATAGGTTAAGAGCACTGGCTGCTTTTCCAGAGGACCCAGGTTCAATTCCCAGCACCCATATGGCAGCTAATAACTATCTGCAAATCCAATTCCAGGGGATGAGACTCACTCTTTTGGCCTCTGTGGGCAATGCACTCCATGTGGTTCACAGACAGACATGCTGGTAAAACACCCATACACAGAAATAAAAATAAGTAAATCTTTAAAAATAATAAGAAACAACAAAAACTAAAAACTAAACATCTTTCTTCAGCCGTTCCACTGGAGCCCTATGGCACAGGCCTTAGGACGAGGTGTCTGCAGCCCTAACAAGACATGCACCAGCACAAAGCGGGGCTGTGATGGCTAGTGTCATCAACTTTATAAATCTAGAATCACCTGGTAGACTTCCAGGTATGCCCATGAGGGATTACATTGATTACATTAAGTGAGGTAGGAAGACTGCCCACTATGGGTGGCACGATTCCCTGGCTGTGATCCATGCTAAAAGTACCTGAGCAGCAAACTCAGCAAGCACTCATTCTTGTTTTTTGACTGCAGATGCAATGTGCCTCAGATTCTTGCTTCCTTGACTTCTCTTGAGCTGCTTATTAGAACACTTTATCATAGCTGGGCGTGGTGGCGCATGCCTTTAATCCCAACACTCGGGAGGCAGAGGCAGGTGAATCTCTGTGAGTTCGAGGCCAGTCTGGTCTACAGAGTGAGTTCCAGGACAGGCTCCAAAGCTACACAGAGAAACCCTGTCTCAAAAAACCAAAAAAAAAAAAAAAAAGAATACTTTATCATAGCAACAGGAAAAGACTCGACAGTGGCCCAGGGCCTCTGAGTCAGAACCAAGGACAGGAATGCCCAGGCTTACTGGGCCCACCCCTCAGTAGCTTGGGGTTGGCATGCTAAAGAGTGTTTGTACGGCATGTAGGAAGCCTTAGGTTTGATTATAGCAGCAATAAATACACAAGTCAAAACTCTAACAAGAATGAAAGGCACTCAAGGTCCCTGAGACCCACAGCTGAGAAGGGCAGAGTAAGCATCCACATAGCTTTGGTTCCCTAAGGCCCTAAGGGCCCTGTTGTGCTGAGGAGGCCAGCACCCACCTGGAAGGACTGGCAAGAGTTGGACTGGCTGTTAGAGAGAGACAGTGTGCTCTGGATCAGGTTCTGTAGCACCAGGAAGTGGATGTCCTCCACACTGAAACACAGTAAGTACCGAGGCTGTAGGAGGCTGCTGGCCCACAGCAGCACTCCTGAGAGGGTAAGTGCACACACGAGAAATACTTAGTTAAGACATTTCAATCTCACAAAAGTGCTATGAATGTTGACGTAGTCACAAAACCAAAGTAAATGGCAGTTCCTAGGACTTACTAATTGTTCAAGTCTCACAACAACAACAAAAAATTGTTCCCAGCTAGATACCTGCCTATAATCCCAGAACTAGGAGGCTGAGATAAGAAAGCTGGCCCACAGAGCAAGTTTCAGGCTAGTGTAAGAAACAGAATAAGATACTGTCTCAACAAAAGTGTCTTCCCTTAGTGGGTAAGGGGCAATATGGTGTGTAACCAGCTTCTAAACCAGCTAGTAAAAGTATGCTTTTTCTTTCCCTGACTCTAAATGAGAAAAAGAATCTGTACTACTTTATAGAGCTAAAAATCCAGATGAATATTGCTTTATGAGATGGGAAAAAACCACAACATTTTCTGTTGGGTTGATCTCACTTAAGACCAGGAGGATGACACCTGAGGTTAGGCCGTGGCTAACTTCCTCTGTAAAGGGCCAGACTCGATGGGCTCTCGTAAAACCACTCAGCACACAAAGGAAACAGTACAGACAGCATATCAAATGATGTGCCTTGTGTTCTAAAAACAGTTATTCACAAAAGCAGGTGGCAGGCTGGAGCTGAGAAATGGAGCTTACCTATTAAGTTCATCTTCCTTCCTGACACGGTCCTTCTCATCTCCGATTGCCAACACTCGGTATCTGCATAGGAGGCAGAAGAGCATGCTGGTGGGGCAGGGTGGCCTTCCACCGAGCTGGCACTTGCTCATGGTGGCCATTCATTGCTGAAGGGCTGAACATGACAAACTCAGCACACACAGAAACCACACTAGGCTTCACTCATCAAACAAGCCCATGCTTATGACTTGGGGATCAGGAGAGTCAGTGTCCTACAAAGCATGGTGGGAACAAATGGATAGGCAGGGACAGAGGGTGTAAATTGTGGGCTCACTGCGAGTAGAAGACAAGCAAAGAGAGGAACTTGGAAAAGTACACAAAGAAACGGTGTGTGTATCTTCATAGCTGTGTGGTGCATGTGCTTATTTGTAGGTTGCAAGTGCGCATGTGTGCAAGTGTATGTGTGTGGAGGGAGGAGGGTGACCTTGAGTATCTTCCCCAATTACTCTGCATTATTTATTAAGGCAGGGTCTCTCACAGGAGCCTGCAGCTTGCTGATCAGCTAGTCTAGCCAGCCAGCTTGCTCAGGGATCCCCTGTCTCTGCCTCCTGTGCTGTGAATAAAGAAAGGCTGCCATGATCACTTGGCACTTATGTAGGTGCTGGCAGTCTGTCTGAACTCATGGAAACCAAATAGGAAGGTGCCATGAGGCTGAAGTCAGGAAGATGGATAGGCAGAGAGATGAAACTGATGGAAGGTTATGGTGAAGGTAAGGAATGAGTTTTAGTGATTTACTGTGCTTACAGATCATCGCTAATGACATACTACATATAACATTATGTACCTTATAAATACATACATTATCACCTGTCAATAGGTAATGAGTAAATTGGACCTGGTGATGCACATCTGTCCTACAGTATCTGGGAGGATGAGGCGAGAGGATATGAATTCAAGGCCAGCCTGGCTACATGTAAGACCCTGCCACAAAAAAAAAAAAAAAAAAAAAAACAAACAAACAAACAAACAAACAAACAAACACAAACTACCAACAAATTGAGGAGTTGGGGGTTTGCTCTGGGGTACAGCATTTGCCTGGTATGTATAATGTCCTAGGTTTAATCTCTAGCACTATGGAAATAAAATAAATAAATCTCACAAATAAGCGACAATCTTGATGGCAGAAGAACAGAACATTTCCTGTCTTTTCTGTGAATTTTATACAATATGACTTTACATGAGAATGAAGTCAATATAAATTCATGGAACTAACTGTTAAAACCTCAGTTTTCACCAAGCCATCCCTTTGGTTTTCAGAAAACTAAAGTAAAACCTCAACTCTGCAATGGTAAAATTTACCTAAAATTTATTGACAGAAAAAGCCCCCTTTCAGAAAATTCCATTTTTGTCATATCGGGAGGGCACAGAAGTCTCTTCTATCCTGCCTGGTCCACACAGCACTTAAGGCCAAAGTCAGTGTTATTGGCCATACCTGCAACTCACTTTTCCTCTAAGTGTTTAGAGCTCTGCTTTTATATCCTTAAAACTGTCTTCATTTAGGATTACAAGTGGCCTCTCGTTTGAATGCACATTGTGTGGGAACATGAGCCACAGCATGGGCACAGACATTGAGATACCATCAAGAGTGAGCATAAACTGCACATCCATGCATGGGAATTATAGACAGTGCTTTACCACCAAATAAAAACAGCTACAGTGACACATGCCCATAATCCTAAGGATCAAGAGGCTGAGAGGCAGGAGGAATGCCCAGACTTAGAGACTAGCCTGGACTACATAGATCTGTCCCACCATACATAAAAAAGGGCAATTACCATGGAGGTCTCAAAGAGTGGACATTACATTCACTACTAAATGAACCTTAGAGTACGATTTCTAAATGAAACACTGAGAGCGAAGGGTGTCTCCATGAGGATGGAGGAAGAGGGATCTGTATCTGGATGCTGCTGTGGCAACAGGCCTGGTTCATACCCCTTTAGATTTTCCAACTTCCCCAACTATTCTCACACTAGTATGTTCCTCCACACAAGTGGCAAGCTAAAAGCATAAGCTGTTATGAGACCCACTGGGCACAGGCCCTGGCCCTGCTTTGTGACCCTGGCCTGGGGACAGTGGCCTGTGCCTTCCTGGGACTGAAGCTGTGCAGGATGGACGCAGCTGTTCTGACACCTAGCTGTAGCCCTAAGGCAGAGCACTGAGACCTGCAGCTGCCCCCTTCCCTCTTCCTTCCTTCCTTCCTTCCCTCCTTCCATCCATCTTGAAGTCTCCTAATAAGTAAAACAAACTCAGCAAGAAGCACACACAACACAGAGCCTGGATTAGTTAGGTGGGCAGCAGGGACTCAGTGGGAGAAGAAACACAGGTGCCAGGACGTGCAGGGCCTCAGGTTACCTGACATCAGGTGGTCCTTGGAGGGTCAATGCAAGGCCAAGTATAGCCAGGCAGGCACTGCCCAGCTTGCTAATCTCTGCTACCCACCTGCACAGTACAAGGCTCTGCCCACTCAGGACAAGGCACCTACTTAGCAAAGAGCTCCTGCAGTGTGTTGGGGATCTCAAGATTGGGGTTCCTCAGGCCAGAGCTGAACTTTTCTTTCAGCTTCTCCACAAATTCTTTAAACTCCTTGGCACAAACCTGGAACACAAGAGCTTAGATGTTATATATACCTTCCCATGGGAGGGAGGCTGTGCAAGCACCAAGGATATTATGAGCAAACTCCTCTGGCAGCCAAGCACCCACTCACTGCTATGCCAGGAATCTGTAGTCTATGGGATCAAGTGACACTGACAGCTCTCATACCTGTAGCTCACCTTCCCCAGGCTGAGGGGAGATGCGAACGTGACCTTGCATTATCCCCACCACGCACACGGACACACTAGCTGCCAGGCACATGTTGCTCTATTATCTCACTTCTCTCAGTTTGGTTTTCCCTGGCTGCCCTGTGTAAGCTGACTTCTCCAACTTCTCCAGCCCCTCCTGCTAACCTGTGGCCCTCTGCCTCATGCAGACCACTATCACAGAGAAGTCTCCACTTGGTCTCATCCCTTTCCTGTAGCTCAGGCCCAGAGAAGATGTGCTAAAGCTTGGGATGCATGCAAGTCACAGAAGACTGGCTTCCTCCCTGGACCTGAGCAAGTCTCAATTCCTGTCACACCTGGCTACAAACCTGGGCTGTCACTGTGCTCCAAGGGGGTTGTACCCCTCCCTTTTACTGTATCCACTCAGCTGCCCCCAGCTTCCCAGTTTCATGCCAGAGTAGATACCTCTAAAAGGTTCACAGGGGCAGACATGCCTACTGACTGTTTAGTACCCAGTCTTTATCAGTAGAGGTGTTCTGGTTTGGTGTGACTGGCCTCTCAGGATGAGCCAGTGTGTCAATCCATTCATGTCACCTCAGCCTCTGTATGAGGGTCTACTGGGGGCTTCTGGAACTTTGTCCAGAGGTTCCATGTTCAAGATGGAGAGGTGAGCTCTGGTGATTACTCTAACTCAGTACTGATAGTATAGGGCAGACTAGATAAGCCTGGACACCCAGTAATATCTCTGTTCTTCCACACCAGCGTGAACACAGCCCACTACACTGACTGCTTTGCTTATATGATGGGTGAAGTCTTCAGCCTCACAAGGCTGGATTTGCACTTCAGTATTCCTGGCCCTCTTAGACCTCTGTAGGCCCATGCCTTCCTCACCTGGGAGAAGACTTGTCCCATGTGATGAAGGTCAGGGCATTCTCTACCTGTTCCAGGGGCAGACACACCCCCTCCCTGGGCTTCCCTAGTAACAGGTCCAACACGGGTATAGCAGGGTCTAAAATGGCTGACAGCAGGCCAACACACTCTGAGCCAGGGCAGAAGTACCTGGGCCTGCACAGCTACCTCCTTCCTGTCAGACACCATCCGGCCCACCTGAACATAAACCCACAGAGCAACTTTCAAAAGCCTCAGCCTGCAATTTCTACAGAGTTGCTTTGTTTTCTTAACAGGCCCCAAGCTCAACAGCATTTGAAAGTACCAAGTCATACACGGTCAACTTCAAAATGGATGCCTGGAGTCAGGGCCAATGGTCCTAAGCACTGACAAGCTGACTCCATGTTTGTAGGGTCCTGAGGGCTAGCCAGTCCCTCAATGCCTATCTTTAGAGTGCACTGGGCCCTGCCACTGCATGGGACCTACCTTTGGGTCTTCGTAGTTACCCTTTCGACTCATGAAATCTCCAACAAGTGCCTTATCCTGGTACACCTCTGCCAGGCAGACCCTGTGGGAAGGAAGATGCAGAGCTGCTGAAGTTGCACTCTCCTCTGTTCTGAACACTGGGAGCCTGTGGACAGCTCACAGAGCTATGATCTACCTAAGCACCGGTGGGACAACTAGCTTTGGGGAATGAGCAACCTGCAGTGAGCTGCACCCAATTCAAGTCAGGCTGGTCAAGGCTCACATTTTCCATCTTGGCTTCTATCTTCCATGGGGAGACTGAGGACAACATCATTCTCCCTCAGCCCTACCCTATCACAGGGATTTGGATAGGACCAACAGAACTGTGTGTGTGAATTTTAAACTACTGTACATCACCATTTAACATCAGAGTTCCTGGCCACAGCCTGTCCCCCTGCCAGCCTGTCCGTTTCTATCAGGGCAGTGGAATCTGGCTTGCCCAAAGGGAAACAAAGAAGAAACAAGCATATCAGAAAGGCCCAACCAGCTAGAGTCTGCCATCTCTGCTGTCAGGGAATGGAAAGGGCTGGGCCGAGATAGCTGTCCTTGGTTTTCATCATCCTACTTCCAAGTGAGATGACCTCATCTCCAGTACACAGGCCAGGAGATCAAGTACACAGGAGGACAGAACACCAGGCCTGCTGACTCTGGAACTCCCCTTTTTTTCCTTTGTTCCAGGGTATGCTGGGAGCAGGGAGCCCAAGCCTCAGACCTTCTTCCCTGACAACTCCCTACCATTTTGACACACCTCTTGACTGGTTTCCTCTTCTGAAGAGTCAGGACTAGGTGGGCATTTTTCTTTCAGAGAATTCTTTCAGGTAGGAAACAAGAACATTCTACAAATAAGCAAAAGTGGCTTCATACAAGAAAGGCCCTCAGCATGCAGTATGGACACGGCCTAGCTGACTGCAGGTGACCAGCAGTGCAGAATCACTGTGCCATGGCTAACCTTAAACTGGAACAGTATAGGACATTCTTCTGTCCCTGCCTCCCACCCTATCCAATTCTTGCACTGGTGGCATGTTGTAGGTACCCCCCAGCTTCACAGAATCTCTCTGGCCTTCCCTCCTTGGTCCCCTGTGGAGGAAGCTGTGGAAGGACCTGCAGGCCTGTAAGGAGACAGTGGATGGGCCCTGCAGCCAAGAAGATGCTTTGTGACTCCTAGGTACCTGCTGTTCCCACAAGGCCTGGGCTTCACCCGGAAGGACTTGGGGACAACCAGTTCTGCCAAGGGGATATGGTGTTCTTTGTTTAGTGATCCTGGGTCTGTGTTGCTTTTCCCAAGAGTGAGCTCCATGAAGAGTTCTTAGGACTGCTCTGATCACAGCAGTGCCAGTCAGTCCCTGCCCCCCACGCATGGGGATACCAGGACAGACGCGCAGTGAGCCTCACTCTGCGCCTGCTCCCAAAGGTGATCTATAAGCTCATGTGCACTGAAGTGCCCAGAACCACACCTGGCTCTGGAAAGTCATATCTGTTTCACCTGCAGATTCCAACACCTGAACATCCACTGTCCTTATCACACTCCACCTGGATTCCACACCTGAGGCCGAACAAGATGGGTAAAGGGGGAGAAAAGGAGCTAGAAGTGCTGGAATAAGGGCTGGCACAATCCAGCTGCAAATGTGCCTTACTTGTAGTTCATAAAGGCCTGGGGATTTTTGACTATGTATCGAGCTCTTCGTCCAACTGAGTGAGATGTCTTATCCAAAGATTCTTCAAAGGTAGCATGTAAAATGTCCCGCACAACCTGCCAGGTGACAAATGGTCCTTTCACCTAGTCCAAACACAGAGTGTGACAGTTAGTATCCGCGGAGCCCATATTCAGGACAGCTAACAGAAAGGATTAGGAATCAATGTTGTCCTAGGAAGGCTCAGAGCGTTCACCTCATGTTCGCCTACCTACACTGTACCAAGTGAGGCCTAGGTACAGAAAAACAGGACAAGTCCTCAATGTTGTATGGGATTGTGCTTTCTAGCATGCACTGTGAAGGAGGTCCCAGTATCAGGTAAGGTTAAGAGAAGGGTAAAAGTGCTTCAGGACAGTTTTGTTTCTTTTGGTATTGAGATAGAGTCCTCTCTGTGAAGTCAGGGCTGGCTTGAAACTCCTGACTCCTAGGATTAAAGGTGTGCATCACCTTGCTCGGTAGGTAGAGAGTTTTAAAGACTGATACATTCTGTGTTCTCAGAGCCATTCTGTATTGTCTGCCTCTTATCACATCATCTTACAATATATATATTGGAAGAAACAGAATGAACTAAGGTAGCAAACTCGGAACATGTTAGAAAATAACACACTGGAAAGGGTTAAAAACAGGTGATTTTCCTAACAATGCTAACAAGATGCCACCAAGTTCTAGAGGGAGAGGGGGGCTATGTGATGGGGGAGGGGAGGCATTCCTGACCACCAGTATTGTAATAAAGAGCCATGTGAGGGGCAGTGGACAGTGTTCAGGATGGTAATGGGTATCTCTCCATCTTCCTTAGGGAAAAACAGGGATGGAATTTAGGAAAAGGTGGGGTGCAAGTATTAGAGACAAATGGATCAGAACAGGGATGGAAAAAGCAATACGGGCCCTAACTGGCTTCTCCTGGTTGGTATGCTGGTGACCAGGACACAGATTAGCCCTTAAGAACTGCTCTATTTGTTGACATTACTGCCTGCAGTGGCCCTGACCCAGCTGACATGGAGCTCACGTCCTGTTGGCCTCTATAAAGGAGCATGGGTTTGCTCACGCCTTGTTGCACACCATGCCAGCAGGAAGCACAGAGCCGGGGGTCATTAGGTGCTGTGGGAACGTGAAACACAGGAACTCTGGGCTGTAGAACCTGTCACCAACAGAAGCATGGAAGGGTTTGCTGACTGAAAACAAGGCAGGGAGGATATAGTGAGTGTGGAAGACAAATGTGTAGGGCTATGGCCAGGAAATGCCAAGTGTCTTTGCCATAGGGGTACAGCTACTCCAGGGCCCAGTGGTACCAAAACTACAGAGCCAAGGTGGAAATCAGGGGTTCATGGTACAGAACACACCAAGCCACTAAAGGTAGACAACACAGACAGAATGGGCAGCAGACAAGAGTGAAATGGCTTGACCTTCTCTACTGCAGCCAGGCAGAAGTGCACACACATCTAACTGAAGGCTGGTAGTGCAAGTACATAGGATTCTGGGAAATGCTTTTCTGGGCAGCTGCTGGGAGTGGGTAATAAGTCCAGAGCCATAGCTCTCACATCATAGCAAAGGGCTGTTCCCAGGGGGCTGGGGTGATGGCAAGTACCTTGGTATTGAGGACATTGCTGGCAATTCGGCAGAGCATTAGCAACCCATCTTCCTGCATGGACCAGGAGACACGCAGCCGGGTCATCATCCGGAGAGCATTCTGGTCAGCCTCATCTTGGTAGCGCAGCTTTTTGCTTTTGGCTTCCGGGTGCTCTCCTAGAAACATAAGGGAAGAGGAGAGGGNCCTTCAGCAACTGGCTTGAGCCAGCTTTTCTTCCATGGGGGAAGGGCCCCATCTGCACTGGTAAGAAGTGACCTAGTCTACCAGCTACTAGATAATGCCCAATTCCAAACAAGCAAACCATGAAGGGCAGTCCTTTTACCCATTTCTCTTTGGCTGAATGTCAGGGGTTCAGGTTAGGCAGTATGAACATGGCCCTACAGCCAAAGAAATGTGACAGTGGGCCCACAATCATGGAATCCACTGGTTTTTACCAGCCTGAAGCAGCTAGCCAGATAGAAAGATGGAGTGATCTTTTGAAGACACAGCTACAGTGCTAATTAGGTGGCAGCAGCCTAGAGGGTTGGGGCAGGGTTTTCCTGAAGTTTTGAACCTGTGTCCAATATGTGGTACGGTTTCTTCCACAGACAGGATCTATGGGTCCAGGAATCATGGAGTGGAAGGGGGATAGTTCCACTTACTATCACTCTAGTGACCCACTAGAAAAATTTTGGTTCCTGTTCCTGGGACCTTAAGTTTTAGTTCTAGAGTAGGGAGTGCTCCTGTCAGGAGCCAGAACAAACTTTCCACTGAATGGGAGGCTGGCTCATCCTTCCCCCTGGCCACTCTGAGCTTCTGGTGCTAACAAGCTAAGAAAGGAGTAACAGTGTTGGGAAGGGTGATTGATCCAGATTGCCAAGGGGAACCTCTCTACAATGGAGGTTAAAAAAAGATTATGTCTAGATATTTATATTACAATTCATAACAGCAGCAAAATTACAGCTAAATGAAGTAACACTGAAAGTAATTTTATGGTTAGGGGTCACCCCAACATGAGGAACTGTATTAAAGGGTCGCAGTAGGAAGGTTGAGAACCACGGCTTTAGGGCATCTCTTGGTGCTACCATGTTCTGTGATTAAGTCAATGGGAAACTACAACCTAACTCAGGCAGGATGACAAAGGGCACAGACCCTTCAGGAATGACGGTACGGGTCACTCCTCCAGGAAGAGAACCAAGACTTGCTGAGGTGCTTGCTGAGGATGGAGGAAATACAGAATCGTAGTAGAAGGAAGCTTGGCCCCTCTGCCTGCTTGCTTTCATTTACCAAGTCCATTTCTTCTCCGGCATTAGAGCCGACTTCTTCGAGATTCCAGCGTATACTGAAGACGAACTGAGACATCCAGCCTCATGGACTAAGCAACAACTGGATTCATTGGTAGACAGTCATTGTTGGACTAGCTGGACCACAGCCTATAAGCCATTCTAATAAATCTCCTTTATATATTCTCTGTTCCTCTCATCATCTCCCAATCTATGATTGCTCCACTGGGTTGCCAAGTCCTCTGAAGGTGCCTTATATAGATGTTTCCAGAACATGTTCAAAGACTAAGTGGGGTAACCAATAACAACAGCCCCTGAACCCTTAAGTATCTGTGTGCCTGTGACCTCAGGGTGCATGCAGATTCTTACACACTATAGGGAGAGCAAAGCCTATGTTCTAGGGCTGTCTTGAAGACCAAAAAAAAAAAAAAAAACGGTATTAAAAAACTTGTCCTGGGGTCAGCAAGGTAAAGATGACTCAGCTGGTAAAGTGGTTTGCGACCAGGTCTAACAACCTGTATTTTAGAACCCTATGTACATAAACGTAGGTAAGTGCAAAAATATTAAAAGAAGAGCAACAACAAAACACCTCCTGCAAAGTCCACTTTGAGGTTGACCTTGACTGCCACTTGGTGGAGAAGCCCGAGACTGACAGCAAAGCGTGCCTCTACCTCTGGGTGTGTCCCACAGGCTGAGGCCCTGATGGAATTCCAGGAAGGAGGGAGCTGCTAGCACAGGCAGCACAGCATCCCTGCCTCTTGTCTGTCTGCCTGAAAGTGAACCACTCTCTACCACACGCCCCCTGCCATGAAGCTGTGCCTCCTCAGCCCAGACACAGACCATGGACCAAAGCTCTCTAACCGTGAGTCAAATATATCCTTCCTCCCTGAAGGGGTTGGCACAGGTATTATCAGTGACAACAAACACAACAGCACAAAGAGCCTGCTACATAACAAGGAGCAGCAGACAGTACCAACATATAGTCACACTGTGGGAGCTCTGGGTTAGGATCCACAGACACATCAAGCCACTGCATTTTCCCTTTGAGGACTACTGGTCTATATCCTGGTCTTTCATGTATCTGTAACAGGCTAAATTGAGGGCTATGTCAAGTGATGGGATGTTTATTATGAATGCCAGCAACACAAACCGATAAAGTAGGTTCCTGCTTAAGCACTTTTCTCTGAAGAATTTGCATCCATGGTTGATGTTAAAACATATGGCCTACTTAGGGAACAGTCCCCTCAGTGCTTACTTCCATTAGAAGTACAGTTCAGATGAAGAACAAGACTAGAAAGCNCCAAGGAGGGCTGTGCTAGTTCTGAAGGAACAGTGCGGTTTAAATGATTCCCAGCTTCTTCCTAGTTACTCTTCCAGAGAACTGAGCTTGGCCAGATAAGCAGAGGCAGACACTCAAAGGAAAACCAAGAGAAGAAAGGGACTTTGTTTAGACAACAAGGATCTTGCTAGGAAGATTTTCCAGG
>LZPO01108140.1:72362-131351 GCA_001675575.1 Neotoma lepida | reverse complement strand
TTGGTGAGTGGTGGCTTGCTCCTAATTCCTCTGATCTCTGTCAGATTTTCACCCTTATTTCTTGTTCCGCGTGTTTATTAATAAGACTGATTAGAAGTTCTTCTTACAACAAATGTAATATAGAAGCCCCTTTGCCTTTCTCCTGAGTAACCTCAGATTAAGGAAAGAGCACATATTTTCTGCAGATGCCTTATGGTTATTCCTAATTAAAACATGCTGATATTTAAGGCTAGCCTAAAAAAAAAAAGATGCTTTATACCAAATAAATTATATCATGTCTTTCTAAACCAGGGATGCAGACATACTCCAATACCACTACTTTCAAAGTTATGTACTGTATTTGTCCTTAATTAATGCAAAGTAAAGGCAATATTCTTTGAAACTGTGAAGGCAAGGGTGAAGGATATTAACCTATACAGGGGGTATTTCAATTTTAGAGAAGTTTGAGTAGGGAAAAGAGATTGCTACATGGTAAAAAGAGATACAGGATAGAATTCTGTGTATTTATATTGCTTCTACTTCTTATTATGTTCGAAACAACAAAAATTAAAATAAACAACTGCTGTGTAGTGAATAACTAATCTATACCCAGAAGTAAGAATTGCCTCTGTAGTGAATATTAGTCCCCTTGTGTGACAGCTGATGAATCTTAGAAGCACAATTTTGGGATCCTTCAAATACAGTTTTGAGATCGTTCACACCTCAAGTTTCTCTTAAGCTGTGTGATATTTAACAGGTCAGTAAATGTCATAAAATTATAGTATATAAAAATAAGGAGAATAATTCTATCTTCAGAACATTTAAAAGTCAAAAGAGAAAATAAACATGGAAGCACAAGGTAGATAATAAGTGCGTAATAAGGTTTACATCGTTTCATCCTCTTGTAAACTCTTTGGACATCCTGAGTTTAAAGGTTGCCCAGAGCGTAATAGAAAATTACTACTCTGTAGTCTATCACATGCTTATTGGAAAACTTAAAATATACTGGTTAGCAGAGTTCAAGTCATGGAAGAACCAGCAATTAACAGAATACAGACAATTTGAATATAAATTTAATGTAGATAGTTTGAGTCCCTATTAAGTGGATACAGTTCAGTATGAAAGAGAAGTCAAGGAGCTTTGAACACCACAACACCTGGTTTAGATACGGAGTCTGTTACTTATTTATCAGTATGACTTGTGTAATCTCTTCTGGCCTTGATTCTTGCCTAGGTAAAATGGGGATTGTCTTCACTTAGACCTGTTGTAAAAACTAAATGTGATAAGACAGATGAAGGAATTAGCACAAAACCCTGAACCTAGTAAGAATGTAAGAAATGATTGCTATTTGGTCCAAAGGGTTATTGTCTTTTTGAATGCCATTCTTGAGAAATCAAGTCAGGTGAGTAAACCAGTAGGGTTTACTTAGACTATTAGATACACCCAGACAGTGCTTTGCCAGATCTTTCAGTCACAGTCTATTTTTTTTACAAGATCGCATAACAATTCATGTCCATACTCAAATTGAGGCCAAACCCTTTGGACCTCATTGTTTTAAGTGTGGTGTAACACCAGCAGAATGGACGCTGGCTAACTGCAACCCTGCACTATAGCCATGTATTTGTTAGGGAATCAGGAACTCTGATGTTCCACTGTTACTGATTACAGCAGAATCAGGCACAATGCCAGGAATACAGAAAATGTTCAGCACAAACTCCCACCACATTGGCTGGATTTAATTCCCTGAGAGTTACTAGATTAGAAGCAGTAAAATTTTTTGTTTTTTGTTTTTGTTTTGTTTTGGTTTTGGTTTTGGTTTATTCAAATATCACTGGGGCTTCCTATATAGGAGATTTGGTTAGTAGGATGGGAAAAGGTGGATTTGATGATGCTAGGTCATTATTTGGAGGTAAGAAATACTGATTCACATCTAGGACACCTTATTAAATTGCACCATTACAAACTACCAACTCCCTGCACAACTTAAGTGGCACCACAAGGGCACATCTATCAAAGTTTGCCTTACAGAAAATGCATCATTTCCCACCATAAGATGGGAGAATTGTTTAATCTTGATATGACTGATGATAGCAGTTTGGAGATTGCCTAAGCTGCTGCCTTTTCCCTCTCGGCTACCAGTGCCTTATTTCTAGAAGACATACTCTTGACCTCCCCAAATGCAGCCAAACTCTCACAGAAGCAGTAAGCTGAGCAGCCAGTAGGAAAAGCAACACACATAGTCAGGGGGGACTCTGGAAATCAGCAAGAACTTCTGCTGTGTGTTGTTTGCCCTAGAGTGTAACAGCAGGATCCAAGGGAGCTCCAATCATATTAACATTAGCCAGAAAAGAAGAAAATCTTTAAAAAAATAAGTCCCGAATAAAAATTAGAAGTCATTCATCCTTCCTTTCTATTCTTACAAGTGGCATCGATGGTGGGGCAAAACTCAATTCATTTTAGAATTTAATGTGACCTAGTACTTAGCACTCAGCCTGCAGCACCCAGAACCCAGCAAATGCTCCCTGAATGGGTATGCTTCTTTGAGCCTAAGTGCTGTAGTTACTCTTCTATTGCTGTGATAAGATAACATGACCAAGGCAACTTATAGAAGAATTTATTTGGGGCTTACAGTTTCAAAGGTTGAGTCCATGTCCTTTATGGCAGGGAACATAGCACCAGACAGGCAGTATACTGAAACAGTAGCTGAGAGCTCACATCTTGAGACAGAAGCACAAGGCAAAAAAAGCTACTTGGAAATGGAGTGGGCTTTTAAAACCTTTAAGTCAGCCCCCAGTGATACAACTCCTCCAAGAACCCATACTCCCTAATTCTTTCCTAATACTTCCACCAACTGAGGACCAAGTATTCAAACATATGAGCCTATGCATTTGGGCCATTCTCATTCAAGCCAGCTCATTAAGCAATATTTTCATCAACCCGTTTCTTTTTTTGACATCTCTTGCCATTTAGTTTGTACTTGTTTTCAGGATATTAAGAAAACTTTTTGAATTTTTAACCATTGTTAGAAAACTACTGGCAAGCTTTAAGAGTAATCTAAGGCAAAATTAGTATTGTAATTATATTATATTAGTATTGCAAACTTGAAAATTGGACAATGCATACAAAGATATGTGTGGTTGAAAAGGTGACAGCAAGAACATATGAGGACTAGAGAGATGGTAGATCTATAATCTTTATTTGGCACACTGCTAAAGGTCAGACACATCAGAAATGGTAGGATCTATGATAGGACATAGCCTTATTATCACTCATTCTACATCCAGAGTCACTTTCATACCTCTAGGACACACTGAGCAATTATCGATAGCATTATATAATTTAGTTTCAAGGCTGAATACAGTCAAAATACATTTATGTGTATGAAAATGCCATAATAAACCCGTTGTTATGTACAATTAATATATGCTAGTAAAAACAGTTCTCATCTTCAAATGGATATAAATTTATTAATCTGTAGCCCTTCTGGAGAGTATTTCAATGGCAGCTAGGGGGTATTTTTTAAATAATTTAGTAAGCAAGACAAATAGACTATTTTGTTGTGGAAATAACAACAAGCAGACTTTCTGGAGTATAAATATCCTTTCCCAATAGGTGCTTAACATGTGAGTGTATTAGCTCCCCAACCCTGTCTTTTCTGAGTAAAGTATAAATTTAATTAGACATTTACTTAATTAAAATGCAAATATTCTCGGACTTTAATAATAAATTGTTTACATCAGACTGAGGAACAGCCCTCAGAAACTTAGGCAAGGGTGGGGATAGTTTCAATTGCTTGATATAGACTTAGATTTCACGGTGATAGGTAAAAATCCATTGGCTTAATCTCTTTTAAATAAAGTGAAAATATCACAATGGGTATTCAATATTCACATATAGAAACTACAATTCCTAACATTCACAATTACTAATTAGGCCACTTCAATGACATTTCCTTTGCTCTTAAAATAATTTCTGCTGAACTTTAGCTAGCAAGGTAAAATTACAAACCAGAGATGGGTGTTAGATAATTTTTTCTATGAGAATATTCATTATTCTCTTGAAAAAAATCTTCAAGATAGCTACTTAAATTTATTTTAGTCTTTAATAAAAAACCAAGAAATATCTACATTCATTTTTTATGGTGAGTAAGGGGAAGAGTTGTCATCTGAATCAATCCCTTTGACCACAAAGCCACATTTGTTATCATTTCCCTGCTCAACAGCACACCATGTCATTGGTAGAGTCATTCAAGTCTATTAAGCAAGCACACAAGATTGGATATATGACTCATAGAAAACCATCATTGAGATGAATCTAGGATAGTGTAGACAACTATACAGAAATTTGAAGAGTCCAACTTCTGGTAGATAGATACTAAAAACAAGGAAAGATAAAGCTTTGTCAGGCATGTTTAGTACTTGAAATAATGTGGAGGAAAACAGTGTTTTAATTTTGTCCTTAATAATACAATGTGTTCCAATAGCAACAACTAACCTGTATTGAATGCCTTTTATGTTCTAAATATAATTTAATCTTTACATCATGTGAGTTGGATACTGTTAGGCTTGGAAACTGAGGTCTAAAGACCAAGTGATATGGCCATGGTTGTAGAGCTCACCAGTTGGAAGAAATGCTGCTGAAATCAGCATGTGGTGTCAGGGATGTTATTTACCAGGCATAATCCTGCCATTTACATGTCTTTTGCAGATTCGAAAGGCGTTTCACACATGCACACCATTTGGTCTTTGCAACACCCACGGAGGGTGCCTCCAGTTAGAATTTGAACAAAGTGCCTAAAGTCATGAATGTGTTCCTGGGCATATATTGTCAGCCCCTGGACCTTGTGCTGGCCCAACCTTGCATCCAATCATCCCAACTGAGAGGGAACAGGCTGTGTGATATACACGATTCACACTTTTTCTGAAATTATTGGAGGAAGAATTAAATTTGAAACCTTTGGGGTTCAAATCTACAAACCAAATCTACTAAGTCTTTGGGGTTCAAATCGAATAATCTAATACATTAGTGTGAAAGCGAAGACTTCATTTTAAAACCTCATTTTTCCTCAGTGGATTTGCCAAGGAAATGGAATATTTGGCAAATGTAATGATGTGGGATTAAATTTCAGTGTGATTTGCAAAAGAAAACCAAACCATATAGCAAACTGTATTTTTACAAAACAAACTAGAAAGTCTTTCAGGAGATTCATAATAATTATTAAGATCTTAAATAATAAATACTGAAGCTAATGATTTATTCTTCAAATTTTTCAGAATAATGATAAACTTGAAACCAATTCAATGAAAATTAGTTTGGAGATTATAGAAAACACATTTATGAAGCCAGTAAAACTAATCAACTTCTAGATTTGTCTTACTTAAGTCCTTTTTAGAAAAATAGCATAGATGTGACCATAGTAGAATTGTTGAAAGTGTAGTGGTTTGAATAAGAATGCCCTCCCCTAGAGACTCATATGTTTGAATGCTTGGTCCCCAGTTGGTGAAACTGCTTGGAAAGGATTAGGTGGTGTTGCCTTGTTGTAGGGGATATGTCACTGGGGGCAGGCTTTGAGTTTTCAAGACTCTTACAATCCCCAATCATCCCCACTGTGCCTCTCTGCCTCTTGATTGTAGATCCAGATATGAGCTCTCAGCTACTGCTCTAATGGCATACCTATCCTCTTGCTGCCATGCTTCCCACCATGATGTTCGTCGACTCTAATTCTTTGGAATCATGAGTTCCAAATCAAATGCTTTCTATAAGTTGCCTTGGTCATGGTGCCTTATCACAGGAATAAAAAACTAAGACAATCACATTCTTTTTATTGACTTAAACTTTCAGAAACATCACTTGTTATGAACCTTATTTTCAAAATTCATTGTTGATTAGAGAAACTAAAATGAAATAAATTGCCAAAGGCTGACACAATCTATTCATCACTTTGATGCCATGTTTCTGCATTAAAGCTGTTACTGCACCAGCAAATTATAATTTACACACTCTTTCACACAATGATTTTTAGTGAAAGGGAAGATTTATTCTCCTTTCATAATAACTGTGTCAATGTATTTCACCTTTGCATCTGTAAAGTCCCATCATCCTCTGAGAAAGAGTTGATTGGACCTGAGTTCTAGTTATTGTCCATAGAGTATGACTGTACATTTTCGGTATCTAGAGAAGTGTGCTGGGATGAGCTTTTGTAGATTTAGCCTTCTGTGAAACATCACTGGAAACTGAGCTGCTCATCAGACACCAGCACTTCATAATTTACCTAACATTTTACAGTGTATGAAGACAGTGTTCCCTTTGTCATTAAATATTAATATTCTTTCTTTCCCCTCTCTCTTCCCTCATCATATTGCCCCCTCTCACTTACCCTCTCCTCTTTCCCCTCTCTGATCACTATCCCTATCCCTTTTCCTTTCCCTAACTCCTCCTTCCTCAGCAAGAATATTTATATAACACTAAGTTATCTGAAAAAAATTTGTACCATAGCAAAAACACACATAACTGGTATGAAAAATAGGGCTTTATTTGTTATGCACACATAGAGGAGATATTTAAATTGAAATTACCTCCAGTATTTTGCTCCAAAGAGTGAATAAATGCTTTGGTCTCTTAATAAATTCTATTTCTTTAATTATACTGTAGCTACATCTCTCCAAGTGATTTCAACTTATCATTTGTTGGTTTTATACTTTTCTATAACTTTCATAAAGAATGCCCACTTTTATGGAGAGATGCTCCATTTTTTTCTAAATGAACTACCATAAAGCCATTCTTTGATTGTTCTTCCAGTGTCTGTGTGGATTTTAGTTGTGTTCATATGGTTAAATAAATCTTACTGAAATGCACAATAGTGTCATCTACAACCAATTACCATCAGCAATTGCTTTGTAAACACTCAACAATGAAACAATTTATTTTAGTGAACGGAGACTGTGTCAGTCCAACATTAAGTTAAAAAATAGCACGGAACCACCTAATCCACAGTAGTGCTTAATTGCTACTCAATTTGCATAATTTATACAAATTAATGTAGACTCAATAATTAGCATTTTCATATGGTTTATTGGAATCTAAAAAGCATAACAGTATGGTCTGTTAGCAATCTGAACATGTTTAAACAATATGTTTTGTGAGTCACTGGCATCTTAAGTTAGCTTTGCACAAAACTGGAATCAAGAAAACATATAGATGTCAGTTTGTGTGTTCTGCCATGCCATGTTATTGGATCAAGATTTCAATGATGTACTTTCAGGTGATAATAATGGCATGATTAAAACTGCTATTAAAGAATGCTAACAACACTTGTATGAATACAATGGACAGATGTTATTCCAACATTCTATGTATTTTTAAAGGATAATTCATATCTTATAAATGCTTATTCTTTCCATATGTGTGCAACTATTGTAACATTAATAAGCAAAAAAAGTTGTGAAGAAATACACACAGATTAAGTTATACAAATTTAAAATCAGCTAGGTCTCTGGTAATATGAAGACAGATATTCCTAATTTACTTTGAGATAGATGTTGTACAGCCATATTTCCAATCATTAAGAAAATGGAAAAGCACTCACCTCTTAACCATCCACCCATAATTTTATGTCACTTAATAGTCTACAGGTGCTTTCATATACACTGCCCCTAAGTATGTCACAACTCTATTACACATATGAAGAGCCTGAGGCCTTTGTCTCCTATGTGGGTTAAGTAAAGCAGGCAGTCATGCATAAATGACTACATGCTTACATTGTCACTGCCCCAGCAGCACTCAACGTAGCTTCCCTGAAGATAAAACCTCATGTTTTAGAACTCTAAACACTTTCCTAATGCATCCCTGTAGCAATAGCAAATGAAGCATGTACTTCCAACCTGCTTTTCACTCTGCATTTTACCTGAGTATTAGGGGCTCAATATGGGAGATTTCATTTCATTTGGATCAATACTAAATTTAATTTCCTTCTTTTGTGAAGTTGAATATTTAATCCTCCTAGAAAATAGTGTTTTCAGAAGACTATCTCAGATACAGAAGGAGAGAGAGTATCTCAGCATCTGTGTTTGCCTCCACATCTCTCAAGGTGCATTTAATATCAAGTGCATACTTTTGTCATATATTTCTTTGTGTTAGTATTTTAATATACCTTTAATAACAAAAATCAACTTCAATACAGAGGCTGTATTTTTTCTGAACAAGCTACTATTAAAATCATTGTACAACAATTGTTCTGTGTGTGTACCAAAACAGAAAAAGCTAAAGCAGGGTGGTGGTGGTGCAGGCCTTTAATCCCAGCACTCAGGAGGCAGAGGCAAGTGGATCTCTGTGAATTCGAGGCCAGCCTGGTCTACAGAGTGAGTTCAG
Organism: Neotoma lepida; assembly: GCA_001675575.1. NCBI lineage: Eukaryota > Metazoa > Chordata > Mammalia > Rodentia > Cricetidae > Neotoma > Neotoma lepida. The sequence continues at coordinate 123,005 of LZPO01108140.1, read as the reverse complement.
GACAGCCAGGGATACACAGTGAAACCCTGTTTCAGAAAACAAAAAACAAAAACAAACAAACAAACAAAAAAACAAAAAACAAAAACAAAAAAAAAGGAAAAGAAAGAAAAAAAAAAAACAAGGCAAATTTGCTATTAGTTTCCATTTTCCTTCTTCTTGGTCCTGATAGCAGTGAGCTGTGTGCCTTGCAGAGGTATCAAGCCTCTGATAAATATGAAAGATTGAGTGAGCACTAATAGGTAATATTAAGTTTTCAGTGCTCCTGTAAGGTCAGGCTTGCATATCTATAGGCCTTGCTTGTTGTAAGCCAATTTATCTCACACAAAATCCAATATACCCATTTTACTATGCATGACACTGGTTTCCCTTCTGAATTACAAGCTTCCAGTCTTACACATTTGAAACTGAAACATATCATGTGCTAGTTGTCAGCACCTGCTGGTGACATAGAGAATTGCAGCTTATCTGTAGGAGATTTTTTTTTTTTAATTTTTTCTTCTCTGATACAATACATCCAGACCGCAGCCTCCCCTACCTCCACTCCTTCCAGCCTCTCCCCACCTCTCTTCTCCTCTAGATCTACTGCTCCTCTGTTTCCCTTCTGAAAACAGCAGGCCTACCAGGGATATCAACCGAACACGGCATAACAAGACGCAATAAGACTAGGCACTAACCTTTAGTATTATCTTTTTAAATGTTTTAAGAGTTGATAATTACTTGTCTCTTCTGTTATTACACTCATATATCCTTTTTGTAAGCAGCCTAAAAGAGGAAGAGGTGACCTAGAAGCTTTGCACTGGATTTCAATGTTTAGAATTCATTCATATGGAAAGGGAAAAGCATGGAAGATGAACTGTTGTTCTGGAGTTATGAGCAACTTAAAAAAATCACTCCAAGGTAACATTCATCAAACTAATTCTAACTTAGAAAATATTAAAAAGTCAAACAAATAAAAAGTTGTTGGGCATTTTCATGATGTAAGCTTATGTTCTAATGTCACTCATATTTATCAACTCCAGTAGGTCTCAGGCATAGTATCATACTATAATAGTAATAGTTACTAGATTTTGAACATCTAGTCTTCAAACGAAAAGTGGCAAACTTGCACACTCATGACCTGATAATCACAACACTTAGTATAGTAGCTGATATTTACCGGCTTTTCAATGTGAATCAAATATTACCTTAGGGTACTCAGCTAATAAGAAATCATCCAGTATTCACAGCTGCCTTGGAAAGTCTTAGGTATGGTTAGTGCCACATGCCACATACTCTTTGAAGCCCTTTCACATAGTAACGTGTCCAGACAACATAAATACCTTTTTTTAAAGGATATAAGAAGGGATACATGTAATGATGAAGGTGGCATGAGAGGATGACTCCAGAGCCAGCTGACTAATTTGCTATTTCGTCATCTTTTCAGCAGCTCTAAGAAAGTATCTATATTGTTTCATTCCTCAAAACATAGCTAAAGAAAAATGTTCCAGTTTTCTTTTAATAATCTTTACAGCCACATGGAAACACGTAGTGAACTGAGGTAGGTTCTTATAAGTATCTCATACTTTAGTCTAGAAGCCTGGGTGTGATGGTACTAGAAACTTCAAAGCCAGTTTCCATGTGGTAGGGACACTGCTACCTATGGCATAATTTATTTGTACCTCCAATATCATTGGACAATCTGTGTACATCAAAAGCTTGCTGTTAATAATAATTTTGTACTGGAGACAAGAGAATAAGCACACACCCAATTTACCATGTTCTGGAGCTCAGTTTTAATAACTTAACAACCACCAGTTAAGTAAACAAATGATTAGGTTGAGAACAGGAACGTCAACACAGGAAGAATCTACTCATTTACTGAGTAGCCAATTGTTGAGGATATATATGTCTGCATATAAAAGCTCCATATGACACAATAAATCTACCTAAAGAACTTCTCAAAGCATGAGCAATGACAACAGTCTGCCTTTGTCATTATTGATTAAAGAGAGTTTCAGTGGAATAGGAGGACATTGTTTATCCACCCCTCCAAAGCCAGCTCTGGGGTAGCATACATAAAATATTCCAGATGCTACACTGTTCCACAATTCTGCTCATTCTCTTGAAACATATAACAGGTGCACTGCTTTCTTGTGGCTGTATAAACACTGATATTTGGTGACATTTCAGATATGGAATCTGGGACCAAATTTGTACTTGTGTAATTTGAAGTTAGTATTCAGAACTTAAGAGACTAGAAGGCAAATGGACTTAATACTTAAAGGAAAATCCTTTGAATTATTATATCAGCATTGATCATAATTTTATTTTAATTACTTGAAAGCTATTGTATGTATAGATATATTCAGATTAGTATATGAAGAAAATTGTATTATGTTACACTGCTATAGTGCTTAGAAAGGAAAATAATCAACTGAAAAGAATCCAAACATATGATTGGCTTCACTAGTTCTAAAAGCTAAGTTTTTTGAAGGGCAAATACGATATCTATGCAATTTTATCTCTCAACCCCCCATTTGCCTCCTTAATTCCTTCTTTGCTAGAGGTAAATTTAAGAAACAATGAGAATTCCTGTACTTTTAGCACTCCTCCCGTTAGGAGTTTTGGGCTACTTTAGATATGTTGGAGAAACTGAAATCTGCAATTACAGGACACTACCTGTAGTAGGCAGTATCATTTTTCTCTGACCAGCTAGGTAGAAGCAAATGATTACAGGATAGCTGGTGGAGAGTGAAGAAAGAAACATAAACAATTGCTCCTCTGTTGTTTTTCTGCAGCCAAGAAAAGAATGAAATCACCAGAAAAAAATAATAGAGCATGAAAGTAGACAAATCTATACCAGTGTTGGAGTAGGACAGATATGATGGCCTCTGGTGGCTTAACATGGATCTGTTTGCTCTTCCAGAAGGTGACAGAAGTAAATGAATAAATATAATGAGAAGGATGATGAAGAACAGAAAAAGCAAAATCTTATTTCTTTTATTAAACATCTTTGCTTAAAACGAAATCAGGCTTCTAGAAAATTTTCAAAAAATTGTACAGAAAGAAGCCTACTTCCTTCACACATTGTCAAGTTGTAGATATGATACCACCCTGGCTCTTAAGCTTTCAATATTCCTTGCCTGAAAAGAATTAAGCATTCCTCCATATAACCACAATAAAGAAAATCATGGTGATTTCTACTATTATCTAATCAAGTTACTTTATTTAAAATTCACCAGCTGTCTCAACAATACTCCTTGTAGCAACAAGAATAACAAAGGACAGGAAGAAAAGGTCTAAGGTCCAGGAATCTGAATTATCTAGAATTGTGTCTTCCATTAGTTCTGATGTCTCTTTCGTCCCCTTTAACCGAGAACAGTCCTTCAGCTCTCCCTTTGTCATGATATTTGGCCTTTTTAAAAAAACAAAATTTACTTTACACAAGGTCCCTCAATTTAGGTTTGTTGTCTGCTCTTTCTGCCTGGTTAGATTGGAATTGTATACTTTTTGCAGGAACTACATGGTGATCTTCTGTCTCTTTAGAAGGCACACATGAGGACACTGGCCTTCATCGCTGGTGACAGTGACTTTGATCAGTAGGTTAAGTTTGTGTCTTCCTGATACGTCTACTCTCAAGGCACTTTACCTTTTTTTTTCATAAGGAGTATCTCAGTGATATTAATGTACTTCCAAGCTATATTAGTGTTTGGATATATTTCAAACTTCCTTCCACTTGATGAGCCTTGACTGAAACAATGTTTTACAGTAGCATATTTGGATGGAGCAAATAAACAAGTGTATTGTAGATAACAAGATATAGTTTTGTTAGTCTTATGGAGAACAACCAATGAGAGCAAAAGGGAAGACTTGGAATTTGCTATCAAGGTATTTTAATTCATATATAGATTATAGCTACAGTTTAAAACATAGATGTTTTAAAACATGTACTCATATCTGTGTTTGCATTTTCTAACTCTTCTTGCTGACATGTTGTTCAAGAAGTGATACCTGGACCCTGAAATGTGCCTGTTTCTGCACATCTTGTTCTTTTACTACCACTTCCCTATAAAAGCATTCAGGAATTCAAAGAATAATGATTCTAGGACTGAAGCAAAGAAAATTTAAGATGAACTCAGAGTATCTTGATCAAGAAATGAACAAAGTACTCAAACATCAAAAGGATATGACAACCAGATTGAAGTGTTTCCTAATGTTCAAGCCTGGAGCAATAGTGTCAACCAAAAAAAAATGAAGTTGTGATATTAGATATCACACTATAGTTCTGTTTTTGTAAAACTGGTAAAGGACCCATAAAATGCTTGTGTATTAATTTTGCAAAATTTGAACTTACTTTCTTGCATAAATCTACAACTATCTCAAACTTTAAAATAAATAGTAGTAACCATGTGTTCTCACTCTTTAAAAAAGAATATACTCTTTAGAGAAGTAAGTTTAAACAAGGAACATTTTGTGTGTTTTAAAACCAAATGTTAACTTTTCTCATATTTCCTGTTTGACTTCTGGCAATGCCTCACTGATATCTCATTTTATTGAGTCAAAACTGTTACTATGATTGTGCTGGGAAGTTGCTGATCCTTACACTGGGTCCAATAAAGTTTCAAGCTGTGTTTAGTTTGCCTTGACGGTGCAAAGCAATAGAAGTCTGCAGTGAAGTCTGGTACCCTTTGCACATAGCTCTCTGGATTTCCTGATGTCTTAGGTATCATTTTAGCATACTAACACTAAATTTTGCACAATGTATATACGCGTGTAAGTGTGTGTATGTGTGTGTGCATACATATACACAACATTTGCCATTTCCTTAATTCATCTTCAAAATAGATAAATTAATCAGAAAGTTCTCCCTGTAATGCAGATTTCACAATTCAACTGCTTTTTCTAATGTTTTAAATTTTTACAATTATGGCTTGTTGTGAACCATTTTTAATAGTGCTATAAAATTTCTTTAAGTATTATCTTACTGCATTAAATATCTATCTCTTTATAGCTTTATCTATAAGCAAATAAGGATAAATACTAAAACTAAAATCATAATACATACTTATGAAGTTTCCTTCCTAGTTACTTAAATACAAACTATTTATAAATAAGATAGCTATGTTGCAAAATCTGACTAACAGTGCCATTATCTTTTGAGAGTCAGCTCATTCACTAGGCTGAGGTTATCACCACATATTTGTATAGTGGTAATTTAGTGATAACTGTAACAATTTTGTTTGTTCTTATAAGCTTTAACATCAGCCAGACCTTTTTGATTAAAGTCAATATTAGCTATACAATATTGACATTGGCTGGAGTTCAGATTTTAAATGTTATGTCAAAGCTCTTTCAATGTCTTACGCTTGGTAATAATAAAGAAAAAAGGAAGTTGTCATGTATGCCACAAACTGTCTACAAAATCTCTGTCTCTGTCTCTGTCTCTCTCTTTCTTTCTCTCTCTCTCTCTCTCTCTCTCTCTCTCTCTCTCTCACACACACACACACACACACACACACATATATACGCTCACAGATGAATATATGTACTTCCTTGCTTTCATACAGTTACCAGAGCCAATGTAGAAATAAAATATTGTTCTGGTGGAAGATCTACCTCAACTCCCCTTCCCCATCTCTTTCCCCAAATCCACCCCTTCAAAGCCTACCAAACATAGCTCCTCCCTCAGAGAGGCTCAAGACCACTCCCATAGGGTATATAAGCTGCATCCCAGAAAATAGACACTTGGTGTTTGGTCTCTCATCCCCATCTCCTCTCTAGGGGGCTGGGGAATCACTGGGGAACATTTTACCCATTAAACCAGGGTTCTTTTTCTAATTCGATCTGATTTGGTCTGATTTGGATTGCTGTGTCAGAGGAGAGGCTTATTGGGGTGCAAAAACTTATCAAATATCACCAGAATTATTTTTCCTAATAGAATTTCCATTATAAGCTACAATTACAAATGTAGTCAAAGAATTTTTAACAGTCATGTTACCTTCCAAAATACTAGAAAATTCAATTGACCTAATTTATCACAACCTGCTACTTTGAAAGACCACTTAAAGGGGAGAAGATTACATAGCATTTGCCAACCAAATAGATCCACTGCTTTATCAATGATGACTCCAATTGGTAATGTGGTGGTACAGGACCCAGTAAAGAGAAAGGAAACCTTAGTTTGCCAGGACATGCATGCTGCCTCTTGCCTGCTCGTTGGAAGGTAAGGCACGTGTAGGCCAGATACATAATGTTTTTGGGTCTATGTATGAAACCCTGATAATGGAAAAACACTCTTTATACCAAGCCTTTTAGTTCTAAGCTTGTCAGACTTTATCTCTGCATTTTCTCTAGAAATGGGAATATTCTGGAACATATTTGCATGATGAGATGTTAATGGAAAACAAATATCCAGAGGTCCTCTTTTATGCATCTTTATTTATAAAAGTGTTTTATATTGGGGAAGGGGTGGTGCTATGAAAATATCTCAATTCAACTCTACAGTCAAATTAATGATTGAGATTGACACTTTAAAAATAATTTTCCTTGGGGATTCCTTACAGCACATTTGGAAAAACAGATTTTAATATTTAGTTTCTGGGGACATGTTTATCTAAAGGACAGAGAAAAAATGAGACGTAAACAGAACTCTTACCTTCCCCAAACAGAGTATTTTTGGGAAAATATAAAATCATAAAAATCTATCTGAAACATTATCTAGAATGGGAATATTCAAATGGAAAGGCAAAAAAACCCATCACCTAGAAAATAATTAAATAACTAAATAAAATAATACATTATCTCTTTGTCTCTATTTTTAATGTTCCTTCCTCACATTAAACAGCTAGTTTATAGTCATGAAGTAGCAGTGGGGATATAGATTGTCAGATTACCATAATTACTGTCGTCACATGCACCTATACTTATGTACTCTCACATGGACTTCAAGAGAAGTATACACAGTACTGAGGTAGCTAACAGTAAGTTTAAATGGCAAGGAGCAGTGTTTCTTCCATGGTGCCCTGTGCTTTGAATGAGAAAAATACTGTTTCATAACAAAAAGCCCCTTTAAAATTCCCAGAAAGAGGGGGCACTTTCCACCTTTCCAAGTCAGTACTCAGACTTCTCTCTCCTTGTCCACCTCCTTATCTCCACCCAAATGATTACCCCAAGGAATATGTCATTAATTTCTCAATCTGGAGAGGCTAGATTGAAGGACTTTCTGGAGAGGTGACAAGGCTGAAACATCTGCTATGAACAACACAAAAGAGAAAGAACAGGCATAATTCACTTTGCAACTTGCCCAATTTAAAATCTGCCAAAGAAGGAAGATTAATATTTGGAAATTATTTTATGAACCAGCATTCCAATTTTTTGCGTGAAATCAAAGAAAATACACTTCATCTTTGATCCTAATTTCAAACACTTCTTATAAATGGTTCATAACATCTTTATCTGTGCTGTAAGAGAGCTATTTTCACTTGAACTACACAGTATATAATTGAAGTCAGAGTTGCAAATTACACAGCCATCTGTCCTTAAGCTGTCACAAATCATACATGGAAGAGCATATGTATAATGAGAATAGACTGACAAACTTTTTAGAGTTTACATGCTTCTGAGTTAATTAATCCTGTATCCTACACATTTCCAAGATTCTTCAACAATATGTTGGATGAATTGGTTTAATTACATGAATGGAGTGTGTGTGGATGTGGATGGTTTATAATGTTACTGTTACATATCCAAAGAACACCATGCAATTGATTTGGATTTCTTTTAAAATGAGTATACATACATATACATATATGTATATATACATATATATGTAATACATACATACATACACACATATACATATGTGTGTATGTATGTATGTATTACAGAGAACCTAGGTCTATAAGCCTCATTAATTTTCTCACATTGTTATTAATGTTGAAAGTGGATATAAACATTGTGAAACTTTAATATTAATGGAGGTGTAGATAAATATACATCATCATTACCTCCCACAAAATGTTGTAGGGTATAATGCTTTTGTTACTGCTATTGAACTCCAACTATTTCAGAAGAGTTGCATGTTATCTGTGCCTCAGTTTCTCCTTTCTTTAGGGTGTGCTCTTGTATCATTGAGTTCAATCCTAGAAATCAATTGTTATGTTAAGGTGTTAGTAGTTTACAAATGAACATGTACCAGCAGGCCTAAGCAGCAATTAGTGAAAAAGTATATATGTGATAATACAAATAGATTACTTTATAAATAAAGTTTCTTTGACAGTGATCGTGATGCTATTTATTGTGGCTCACTCTAAATTCACATCAATAATCAACTGTAAGTAATTATTGGACAAATGTGCAAGAAACTGCCAGAAACTATACAGATAGTTTTAGAAAATATCTGAGGTACATTTATAGTGTAACTGCCACTGAATGTAAATAGTAAAGTAGGGAAGAAGAAACTGAAAAGTTTCCCGCAACATATTCCCCGAGCAGGAAAGAACTTGTTAGCCTCCAAAGCAGTGGTTCCCAACCACTGCTCCAAAGCCTTTTCCCACTGCTGCTTTGTAGGAATACTCTATGTCTGTTTATATGAGCAAGAAAACACATTCAGTCCTCTTAATAAAAATGGCAAAGAAAATTCAAATTGTGTGAAATTGTCTTTAGCATCAGATGGACAGGAAGCAAAAGCTGATCATTCTGCCTCACACAAATGCATTCACCAAAGCTCTCAAGTGCTTCTGTGACAGCCCACACAATTAAATATAGCAGCCATGCACCTGCAATCCTTGGAGAAGAAGTGAAGATTTTAAGTCGGGGCATCCAGTGTTTCCTCTTGTCATTGGGACAGATGGCTAGCATACAACAGCCATGATTTGACTATTTTGCACAGTAAGTTTTTCAGGGCATACTTTGAAAAACAACAACAGGGAGCTTTTAAGAGTCCAAAGGCAAGCTGGAACACACTGGTGTACAGTGCAGCCAGCTGTACATGCTTGGGCAACCATCAGAGAGCAGGCAAAGGCTTTGGCTTTTCAGCAATATGATGACAAATGTACACTCTGGCAGAGGTTTCATTGGGAGCCCTTTTTCTATTTGTTATCCTAACCTGGCAATGCCATGAACTCTGCAGATCACTGATGTGAATGGAGAGGATGGCAACGTCCTTGCAGAATACCAGGCCCATTTCACAGACACCATGCCCTTTAAATCCAGTCAAGACTCCCAGATAAAATTTGTTTATTTTCTTCCTTTTCTTACATTGAATTCACACATTCACATGGTATAAAAATGAGTTTACAATCAAGTCCAATTTGATCTGAAATACTCATCATAAGTCAATGTGGCCTCAGATGATGGAAGCTATATGGTCACTTAGCCCTTGACATTTACATTAGGACAAATCCAACATGTGCTGATGCACTGACATAGAAATCCACAGATACTCACATATAAATATATAATCTATGAAATGTAATTTGCTTTTAATGTGTTCTTAAACAGCATGAGACCACAGGGTCTATATCTTAATAACTCAAACAATACTATATAAAACTTGCTTCAATGTTAATTATAGAAGGTAGACAATTATTTTTTAAAACAAATCCATTTTGTAAAACTGAGGCAATTTTTTTTCTTTTCAGGTCATGAAACTATCTTGAGTTATTCTTGAAGATATCTTTAATTCTAGTAATTACTAAAGGTTGTATTGAGTTTGTACTTAAGAATTTCCATTATCATAAGCTGCGAAAATGGTGACAAGCTCCCATTTTAGATTCCTTTTAGAAGGTATCTAGTGATCCACTGACACTCATGACTGGAACTCTGGACTGTTTTCCTCAATCCAAACTCTTGTGAGGAGGCAGCATGTTTGGGGGAGATTTGGTTCTAAGTGTACTTTCAGTGCATAGTAGGCCATGCACTGAGAAATGGCCACCCTCAACTTAGCCTTCTTTATGCTTTGCTAGTCTGTTTGACTTCCACACAAAGACCTCTTTTCAGGGCCAGTGTCTGAATCATTATAGAATGGGGTTGTCAAAGGGCTTTGTAATTGTAACCATAAACAAATTACTTTAGGAAACAGGCCAGAGTCAGGAGCCCCAAGAAAATAACTTGTTCAAAAGTACTCTTGATACTGTATATCAGAATCCTTATTAAAGAAAAAAAGTAACTATAGGTGAAGTGATTAACATTTTAACAGATTTAATGGCTCAAATAGAAGACATGCTAAAGAGTGGTATTCACTATTTAAGACTTTTTCCCCTTAGAGATAACAAATTATGAGAATGGCTTTTGGTCAACAGGGTGAAATTCCCTATTCTGTTCAATTTATTTGAAACTATATTTGATTGCATCCAAAGCAGAGACAGCTAGGGCAGTAGTAAGCAGAACCAAGAGAATATGACCTACTGGCCATAGTGAGGCCAGCACAGAAATGTGGGAGCATGCTGCCCATCACCTGGGACCCTCGGGCATACTCCGCTTAAGCAATTAAAAAACTCAACCCTGTTGGGTATTTTGGGTTGATTAGCCTCTGTAAAATCAGACTTTCTGATGGGAAATAGAGGGGGGGTAGCAAGGAAAGTTTTTAAAAGCTGATTTAAGAAAAAAAAAACTACACTAGCTTCCAGAACATCAAATGGCTCTACAAAACAACATTTTGATTATTTCAATGTAAATGAATCAGAAACATATGGATTACATTTCCCATCACATGCACAGAGGTCTCAAAATTAAAGAGGGGAAAGAAGGGCTTCAGGCAACATGCATTTGGAGTTTTGCTAAACCCAAAAGCGTTTGAAAAGTCTAAAGAGTAGTAGGTCCACAGTGCAGTTGGGTGTGTCTATCATGGACAGCAAGACATTTTATAGGTTTTAGAAATGTTAGATAATCAAAGGTCCATTCTTTAATGCACCTAAAGTGTAAGCTGATGTTATATGATTTTTCCCTGTAAGTGCTCATGTGCTTAGAGCAGCTGGCATTGATTATTTTATTGTATAAAATAAAGCTTAAAATAAAATAACAGCATAATATGTTTAAACAAAACATTCCCCAAACAGACAAAATGGTTAATAGTAAGAAAGCATATTTATATATATATGGTAAAGAAGAGAAGTGGGACGAGGTATCAGGACCATAAATTCTAAGAGGTCATTACACCAAAGCCAAAAGTTAAAAGTAGCAGATGAACAAATGAATGCTTACATATGTATATGCATATGCATACATGTAAAGAGGCAGATGTGTATATAACAACATATTAATATATGCATACATTTGTAAAATCATTACTAATACCTTACTTTATCAGGTCTCCAAATGGACAATTTTTATGTCTTTAATTGATACTACATGCATTAATGTGTCCTAGTGCACAGGTACAATGAAGAATTGAAATTCTCTGAATTTTTAAGCTCTCTCATTTTGTCTCATTTTATTTTGCATGTAATTTCCTCCACTTTGTATAACTCTCACTCTACATGAGTGGGAGATATTTGTTATAAATGAAACTGAATCAGAAATCATTGCAAGTGATTTCACTAAGAATGTTTTCAAAGACTGGAATATTTATTCCAAAATGTTTTAACAAAGAAGATTAAGATGCTTGGGTATTTTTCTGAATACACAGAAAGTCTGTCTTCCAATGTGGTATAACAAAGAAGACTAAGATATTTGAGTCTCATTCTACAAACATGCAAATAGTGAGTAGATACAAGGGAGAGCAACATATATTCTCCATTATGGGAATATAACCATCTGAATTCATAACTAAAGAGTAATTGTCTTCTAAGAAACATGCCTATACTCAGATGGAGGATGGTCCCCTGCACAATATCAGGGAAGTGACAATGAGTCAGGTTAGGAGAGCAGTGACTAGCTACAATACCATAATTTACATAAGATGTCATTAAAATGCCACTAGGAGGCGATAGTAATTGATAGGGTTCATTTACTAAGCTCATAAATGAAACAAAATATAAAAGAAGGCTATAAATAGGTTCATAGCTCTAATATTTTTAACTTTTTATAGATAAATTAATTTGAAATTGTAATACTAATACTAATTTCATTGTTTGCTATATTTTATACTGCAATAATATTTTTCTTATTTTCCACCTTAAACTCTCCCATTGAGCAAAATATTGCAAGTCATTTACTTCTAAAATTTAAAATGAATTTAATATTATTTGTACACTATTTTCTGTTAAGTTCAAACTTGAGAGTCACAACCAAAAATGGCTGATACTGCAGCTTTTCTCTAATGAGATGTTAAAAAGCATTATAAACATTCAGTGACTGAAATAACTCCAAAAGTAACCTAGTTAAATCTTTAACTAATGCTGGGATCCTCTTAACAGCATTCCTGATAGGGTCATCCAGTCTTATCGTAAACAAACAAACAAAAAAAGCATATGTGCACCTCGACCTTAAACACTAGGTCACGGAAAGTGACCAAACATCTAGAGTCAGACCTTCCTTTCTCCATTAATGATCAAGCACAGGTAGGGTCATTGTTTATGGCAGTGCAAAGAGAATATTTATTTAATAAATAACACATGGTCATGAACTCTTTCTCTCACAGAAGACTACCACCATGTCGAGGATACATTACAAATATAACAGGCTGCAGTCCAACTAAATACAATAAAATTCTCATCACAGAGGCTCTCATCTGTCATCTACACTTATCAACAATGTAGATCTCTGGAAGAAATCAGCCCATTTGGCAAAAAAAATCAGTATTATAAAGTTGAATTCATGGCTTTCTAATAACTCATTGATAACAAAGAAAAAGTAATGACTGAAAGATTGTGTTGACTCAATGTCATGGGGGCTAGATTTTTTACTTCAGATCCTTCTTATGCAACAAGTAAAAAAAGTGAGCACTAGACACTGACAAAACCATTCAAGGCAACATTGGATCAGCCTTGACTCCTGGCAGCCACAAAAGAAAGCCAGATGCCCCATGCCACGAATTTCCACATATGATTGATGACTCCAGCCCTTTTGGAATAGAATCTTTGGAAATGGTTTTCTGTGGTTCCAAACAATTCTCTCTCTTTCATGCTAATCAGTCACATAAATTTCAACTATGAATTTACCAGGGTAGCAGTGCTTAAGGGAGCTGGGTAGACTGGGCTATCTCTCTCTTTATGATTTAATTCTTTTAATTTATGTGCATACGAGTGTCTCTCTTTGTGTGTGCATATGTGTGCAAGTGTCTGTGGAAGCCAGAAGAGGGCATTGGATCCGTTGGAGCTGGAGTTACAGAGTTATTGTGAATCTCCCAATGTGGTTGATAGAAACCAAATTCTGGTTCTCTGTGAGAGCAGAATGCACTAGCAACCTCTGAGGCATCTCTTCAGCCCCACAAGATATCTGTTTCTGTCATTCTAAAGTGCCATAAAATTTGCAACCAGAAGGATCTTTATGCATGACCTTGAATGGTTTAAAGAAATACAAGGACATCTGCCAAACTTTCATTGCTTTTTAAATTTTTTAACAATCGGGGGCAATCACACAAAAATTATTGTGATATATCTTGTATCTGGCCCATGATAGACATCCACAATACAGGTGGTGAATAAATGAGGGGATGCTCATTCCCATCATTGGGAGCTATTACACTGGGTATTTCATTCATCCTAGTCCAGACTATCATGTGCCATACAGACTATAAAGAGAGTGTCACTACTTGAGGCTGTAGTGTCAGAGTGGTGGGACTTGAAACTCATTCTTCATCTTGCAGAATGAAGGAGAATCATCACCAAGGAAGCACAGCTTTTGTAGCTTCCAAGTAGTAGCTTTTTTAGGATGTAGCTAATGAGGAGCATCATCTCAGTATGTATCTCTGGGAAGCCACATCACAGTACAGTGTTATAGCATCAAGGCTCAAATACTAACTTGTCTATTATCTACTTCTGTGAATTTGAGAAAACAAGTCTTTCTTTCTGGGCATTGACATCAAAGCAGCAATAGTAACCATGTGTACTATTTCACAGAAAAGTTTAGCAAGGTTTGCATCTGCAAATGGTACAGATTAGTATGCTGTGTGTAGCAACCCCTCAATTTTGGGACCAATATTGTCTCTCAAGTATACAGTTATACTGACATATGTATATAGTTTCCTGGGAGACATCAGGGCTTGACATTAGTCTTCTGATTTCTTCCATGACAATTAGAGGGGACAAATCTGGAGGGAGGCTGCCCTCAGAGAAAGTTATAGAGACCTTCTTTTCATCCCAAGTTTAGCTGAGCACATAGTGGTTTATCGAATAGTCTTAAAGGGAAAAAAATGTAACCACCTTCCACCTACACACCTCCAGAGGGGTCTCAAGTCTTTCCTTGGGACATTTTTTCCCTTAGCAATGAGAACAGAAGTGAATGCAGGAGGGGCACCTGCCCACAGAGCATGGGGAAGCAACTTGAATGAAAGAGCTCAGACTGTTCTGCAGTGCCTCTAGAGCAAAGCTGCAATGAAGAGTTTGAAGCTGTAAGACATTTTTTTCCAAGCCTCAAATTGAATTTCTTTCAGAACTGCCCAAATGGAAAGAAATCAGCTGCCTTGAGAAGTAGAAGCTGGATGCCCAACTGCTGTTAGGGAGGCTGAAAAAGGATCTGGCCTACCTCTGAACCTCTTTAATGGCCTTCACAGTTTGAAAGCTCTTCAATACTGCACTGTTACTGGAACAAGGTTCCAGAACCACTAATGCCAAATCCAGTAGGGGCTTCTATCTTCTTTGCCATATACATTGCATGAGAATTGAGCCACAGCTGTATTTATTGCTATGCCCACAAACAACTGAAATCAGTTCACATAGTTTCAGGACAAGTAACCATAGATCTTTTCATACCTTTATAACTTTTATGATTTTAACATTTCACTTTTTAAATGAGAAATTATCATCATGGAAAAACTGGCTATCAGAGAATCTTAATTCTCTTGTTAAATTATAAAGGTGAAATACATAATATAAGTACTGTAGCTAGAAATGCTTGGTGATCCTTTGTCTATGAAAATTCCATCTTATTGCAAACACTGGAAATATAAACAAGTGTATCTTAATTTTCCATAGCAATACAGGTGGAATACCCAGTGCTTTCCATTTAGTTAAAAATTCAAGTTTAATAATTCAACAATTTGAATTCAAGATACCTCTGTTTTTTATTAGATGGATCATAAATCACATGAGTCATGGTTTTGCACCTGAACTTTAGAATACAGTGAAGCAATTTGGAAGATATTAAAGGCTTCTACCTCCTGAATATGCTATTTCCCCTCTTCTCCAGTGAGGAAACATTGAAATTCATTCATCACCCCTCCATAATCAGCTAATGAAACTAAAAATTGCTTATTTTTTCTAAAATAATATTTCATTTTGTCCAACCCCCTCAATTATTCAGCATAGGCTGCACCAATCACTACAGCCTTTTAAACATTTTCCTCATAAAATGAGCAAACAATATTTAAGAAAAATTAGTTAAATGACTACAAGACAATGATGATATTTTCCCCTTTCAAATATCTGATGTAAGCATCCAATAAAAGGTAGAAGAAAGTCTGCAAGTCTATCAAAAGCAAGAAATATGATTAAAAGGTACATGATAGACCAGAAAAATGATGCTGATGTCATAGGGTATATTTTCCCAATGCTGTTAGATATACCTAAGGACACAAGTGAAACAGTGACTATGAAGTTGTTTATGAAAATAAATGTCAGGAATTTAAAAGATAGTGAAAGAAGTGAGTAGGTGATAAAGAAGGGAGGGGTGTGTATTTAGGAGGAATAGCAAGGCTTGTCCACAAGGCCATTTGAAATCCACTGAGATCTTTGTTCACAAAGCAACACATTAAAGGATCAAACTTACATAGATCAATTCAAGTTAGAAATTTCCCCACTTCCCACCCTTAGCACCAACATGCACCATTGTTGCTGGAAGCTTTTATTGTTGAGAATAAAATTATAGCAAAAATATGTGCAGGTGCTAAAAATGTGTGAAAAAACATACACTTACAAGGATATATTTTATGATATATCACCTATTCCAATGCCACCCATCCTATAATAGAAGACTCAAATTCATAAGTAAGTTCAATTCCAAAGATTCCCAGCATGTAGAGAAAAGAAGACAGATGAGACAGAAGAGAATAAATAACCCTCACTTTGGCATACTTTTTCTTCACTTCTGTTCTCTGGGTTTTCATCTTTTCATTCCTGGTGTTTACACTTTTGTGGTGTCTGGTTGTCATCACTGTTAAGCAAATGTGTTCAGATCAAAATAAGAATCATAGTTACTCCAAGACCTTGGTCTATTTCTGTGAAGTTCTGTGATCATAGTCATTCCCCCTCCAATTCCTATAATCATAACAATATAAAATGGTAGTAATAGTGTGACTTAGTCAAAGCTCCATGAAGATTTATTAGGAAGCCCTTTCCCATCTTATGACCTGAAGTCCTTCTGAGAAATGCCATGAGCCATGAAGTTTCTGACTTGTGTATCATTTATGATACCCTTGGGAAGCAGGCCCTCCCGAAGAAAACCAAGGCCTAGTGCCCCATAAGGTTCTAATTACAGACAGGAATGTGCCAGGCCAGATGCACTGAGGGTTGTCAAGCTTTTTGAACTCCCCCCCAAAAAGGAACCTCTCATAAATTTTGCAGAATATATTGCTTTTCCTTGAATTTTTATGATTATGTTCAATTTAAAGAAACTTACCCCTTGCTTCATCATTTACCTTCTGTTTTAAGAGTTATGTGATGTCTGTGAACTCCTATGAACGTTTTCAGAATCATGTTTTTTATATCTTAAGAATATAAATACACATACTTCCATCCAACCATTAATGCATGAGCTTTTCATTTTCAGTAGGTGAACACAAGCTAGACAGATTTAAAAGTCTTTTGAAAGGACAGACTTATCTTTCCTTATTCCATTAAGGCAATGAATCTAACAAAAGATGGAAGCAACAAGTGATTAAAGTGTAAAAATTACCAGGTCTTGATATCACAATCATATTTAGAGTCACAAGAAAAGTCTCAGAGGTATGTTAGCCTATGTAGCAGCCACTGTTGTGCTTACAACACAAGGAAGAACTCCACCCAGCTTGGAGTCAGGGCCGTGACTGCTCATGGTGAGCTGGTGTGGGCCTCAGCAAAATTTTGTGGTTCCTTATAATTCACTTTATATGAGTTGTTTTTTGCTGTTAATTTAGTACACTTGTTTTATAATATTATGTGCAAAATATCAACATTGAAAATATAATAAGAACATCAGTATCTTAGATCTGTAGCTATGGTAATTCTTAATATTATCCCCCAAATTAGAGTCTTCTTTCCATACCCCAGTAACCTAGAGGAAGGGAAAGGACTAGATAAACTAGTGTCATTGAGTGGGAAAGCAAATAGGAGACATAAAAAAATCTTACTCTACCTATAAGCACTGGGGATAGGAATAAGTTATAAAGACAGATGTAATCTTTTTAAAAATCAGATTATGAGAAGCAGACAAAATCACAACTTTATTCAATGTGTCATTTAGCTGAGTGACTAATGAATTATTTGTATGAAGTTAAAATTGAGCTTTGAGAAACTCTGAAATAAATCAAATTCCATACTTTATGTAATTTTAAAAGACAGATCCCATTAGGAGTCTACTACGCATAGCTGTTGGTTAAAATCATTGGCCAGCATCCCTATAAATTAATCAACTGAGGCAATGCTGGCTTGGCTGTCATCATTTGCTACTAATCTACATTTAGAATTCACTTTAACTTTTCAAGCCATTTGAGTTCATCAAATTTCTCTTCTTTGTTCAAGATATATGAGTCACAGCAACTGTTTACAAAAGCCTTAGTGGTAGAAGGGTGTAATGAGTACATTTTTCAATGGCATTAGTGTGTGCATTGGCATTTCATTGTAATTCCTGGGTAAGATGATAATCAGAACCCAATGAAAATGGTCTTCATCATTTTTAATGGGAAGTTTTATAACTTGCAGTCTGAACATATTTGCACTATTGAAGTTTAAACTATCACAGAACTTTAAAACAAAACCAAACAAAAAAAGCCAAAGAATCTAATTGTAGCAAAAGGAAGATGGTTAACATTTTGCATCTTTTGGATGGGGAGTGGGCATGCCATGGCTCTTGCACATTTCTTCAGGATTTTTAACTTATGCATATGCTATATCTCCAGTTAAAATCCCATTAAGTACTTACTAACTGCCTTCTTAGTATATCCTCCAACATCTGGTTAATTTAACCAGATGAGCCACTAAATTTTAGAGCCACTAAAATTTCCTAGATATCCTTATCACCTTTCCTCTTTCTGGCTGTCTTCTAGACTTACATGTCATCACCTTCAATTCTAGACTGTGAAAAGGATAATATTTAGGGGATTCTAAACATCATCTTATTACTCATTTATCAACTCACATCTGCAAAGGCAGGAGGTGGTAAGAACACATGCATCATTTCCACGAAACTTGCTCTTTAATCAGGTTTTTACAGTTTACTAATTGTGTGAACTTGTCGTGTCTCTCTGATCTTCAGTTGCTCAGGGGTAAAAGCACCTATCTTTTAGGTGTTTGATTAGTGGGGTGTTGCTTACAAATGGTATGACCTAATGTACCATATGTTCTTGTCTTTTCCCTGACTGTGAAAACATCTTAGAGTCCTTAAGAATCAAAACATGGAAAGTTTTCTGCACATCCTCGAGATGAAACTGTCATCTGAATCCTCTGGAGGCATAAATAGAAGATGTGTTCCATCTAAAAATATATGTTTTCAAAACCCAAATCCTAGGTTAGCCTCTAAAGCAGGAAAAATATAAAAACAGCATCTGGTTCAGTGTAGAGAAATTACTCAGCAGAAGTTCAAGGCATATTTGGCTCCCTTTATACCACGACCCTTAATTCAGTGATTGTGAAACATTAAACGCTTGTAACTATGATATAACATTTCCAAAGTATAACCTTTCTTATTTTTAAATTTAATTTCTTTGAGAATGTCATACAAGAATGCTGCATCTACATCAATCTGGCCTCTTCCTTCCCTCTTTCAACCCTTCCTGTTCCTTCCCTCCCAAATTTCTTGCTCTCTTCTTCAGTTTTGGCCATGGAATTTAGGTCTCTAATCATGTTAGGTAAGAACTCTTCCACTGAGCCTTAACCAAAGGCATGTTATCTAAAATTTAGAACACTAACCAATAAAATACTATGATACTCGATGTGGTTATACATTATCAAAAGAAAATACTGGATATAAAATGTAAAATTACAAATCTGATAGACTAAGCATATTTTTACATAGATTCTGCTTGCCAACAGTGAATTGTCATCAGGAGTCCTTGCAAGTGAGATGTACATAAGGAACATTTTATTTATAATAGTTCAGGAAAAAATACTGAAAACAAGACAATATTTCTCTCTACTTCCTATACCTATCTGTGAACTGTAAACTTTTGTATTCTTAAAATCAAATTTTACACCTCTGAATTGCCTCTTCACAAATTTAATCACATAAAGTATAAAGCAACTTATTGTACAATAATTTATAGACACAAAAAGTATAACTAAATAACTAGTATGAATCAATTACGATTCCATGTATTGAAGAAAATCACTGTATAACTGGAATCTCTAACCTTGTTGAGTTTAGTTCTGATGTCTGAATCATGTACAAGTTTATAGACCAATGTAAACTCTCCCCAAGCCCAAAATTTGCTACAAACATCAAAGAGGAACAGAATCATGAGTCTCTTCTTGGAAAATACCTGGTTAGTTATGTTTCATATTTGATTGTGAATTTAAACCCAAAACTAATTTATATATATATTAAAAAAACTTCAAAGTGATCAGCAAAAGCCTCATCACCAGGATTGCCTTATTATACATCCACCCCAGGGAATCATTGTGGGTTAGCATGGTAGCTAAAGATTCACTAGATTGTACATTAAGTCCGTAATCCTTTGTACCCTGATTTTGTACTGTGTAAAATAGAGAGGTCAGACAACAGAAATCATAGCCTATCCCATAGTATTGTTCTTCTAAGTTATTATTATTAGTAGTATTACTATCCCACCCAGATTTACTATTTTGAAGACCTAGCTCAATGACTGACTGAATTTAGTAAATACATGATGCTCTACTCTGAACTGAGAAGTTATTATTACTCTAGGCCAAGCATCAGAAATACAAAAATAAGAGGCATGTTTTCATCCTGCACAAGAACACAAGCAAACAAAGACATCAAGAGAGAAAGTGTTCTTCAGTCCAGACAAAAGTGTATTCAGTTATGATAACACAGAAGAGGAGAATTTGAAAAGATTGGGCAAGAATATTTGAGTTGGAAGGAGAGAGGAGCCTGTCAGATGTTCCATAGATATAGAGTCAATATATGAAGGATGAAATAACCAAAGAATTATTTGATGTTCAATGAGCTAATCATAAATACACATGGAAACACCAATCAAATGGTATGAGAGCTTACATTTTAGGGACAGTAAATAAATGCATAAAGTGAAATCTTGCTACACACCTTCCAAATAAAAAAACTGCATCATTTTTAAAAAAATGATAAAAATAAATAGAAGCTATATATCTGGGGTGTATTTAAAAAGCTATGGTATACACATCTTTTGAAAACAGTTATTTGGCCAGTTGCCAATTTATAAACATTTCTTTTAATGGTTTCAGGAAAATAAATTTTCATTTGGTATTTCTTTGAATAATTGCATCTATATTTTCACAGCTCAGATAGACAAAATTGTTTTTATGAGTTTTGTGGCCATATTTCATCAAATGATAGTTGGTTTTAAGAGTATACAACTACACAGCAAAACAGAATTTTGGCAGTTGTGAGATAAATGTGAATCAAAAGAAGTAACTCCATGTTCAAAGTCAGTCATTTCATGTTGAGTTCTGGGTGTTCCAGGCCTTCTAATTACTGCAGCATTCTACTATTCTATTTTGTTTAATACTTTAATTATTTTTGAAACAGGGTCATAATCTGTAGCCCAGGCTAGCATTGCAATCCCCTTGCCTTAGGATTATGGGCATGCATTACAAAGCCTTGCTAGCCACTCCATTTGTCCCCAGATACTGTTAAAAGTACTTAAAGCATTTCATGGGCCAAATAAAGCCTACTTCACCTACAGTAGGTCTTTGTAAATTCCTCTTTTAGTTACAAGCCTGTACCACAACCTTTCTCCACATTTAAATCTGTATTCCAATGTTAGGTCTCTAAGGCCATAGAGGCCATTTATATTCTTTTAATCTGCTACTGGAAGTGACACTAGCAGAGTGACTAGGAAAGTCACTTTACCATGCTGATCCTCAGTCTCCTTGTCTGTATTATGTAGATACAAGACCAGAGGATTCTAAGGAGCCCCTAGCCTTGAAACAGTAGGTTCTAGGAATTGATTAATGTCTATGCACCAGAGCCAAGCATTTTGCCAGCAAATAAATAATAGCTAATTGATGAGACCTCTCCATGGCACTTCATCAGAGACATCCATCATGCTGAATCTAATTTAGTTACTGTGGCTGTGCCGACCTGGCATGAAAACAATCAGTCCCTTTGGAAAATTAATTTGTTCAAAAAATTAGTTGACTGACATCCTGGAGAGGGAAATAAAATCCATGTGATTACGTTTTTTACGTTGTTCAACAGATAGTTAGGTCATCCTGTACATGCTGCCACAGTCTGGAGGTTAAACTGACCTCATAACATGCTCCCTCTGAGTGGCTGATTTGATCAAACCGTAAATCCAAAGATGAAGGAGATATCACTCCCAGAAAGCTTCTTCCAACGTTTGTGAAAGCCTAAACTATAGTTTCAACTTTGCCATAAGACAAATAGTGCTTTGTTTCTGCTTTGTTGTTGTTTACATTTAAGAAAAAAACCATTTCAACTCTATTTCAAGGAGATATGCTGCCTACCAAAAGAAATTTTCTGGCTCCAAGAATAGAGTATAGAAAAGGTCACCAAGAGAAACAGTATCTGCTCCTGAGATCAGCTTTTCAGAGGAGGATAAATGATGTTGAGAATTATTCTTTAGAAAACTAACAAAACAAACCATTCTCCAGAATGAAACATTGGTCCAGAAAGAAACATTGAAGAATAAACAGATAAGTGATTTTGAGCTTGGGATGAAAAAAAGCCTATTTCTTTAGCATATTCCCCAATGAATGGCTTATACACTATCACTTGCTTACTGAAAAGCACACTGAAAGACTATATAAAATCACTAGCTGATATTCCTTTTCCAATGAAACAACATACAAGTATATTCCTTTAAAAATCCATAACATAAGCAATCCATAATCAAAATCAGATAAAGTCTATAGTATTATTTCAAACCCTGCTTAAATCATACCATTTTATTTAAGCTAATGGATAATTTTTCTCATTCCAGTAAGTTGGTAGATGTTAGTAGCTAAGGTCATTGAAAGGATTTACTTTGAACAAATTCAACGATTCAAAGCTTCACCTTCTCCATAGTGTGGCATGCCTTGAACAAGCATATAAAATTTCATTAAAGTACAACATAAAAGTTTAACATTAGACAAAGCCAGTGCTGGACCTTTGTTTAACAGTCATGATAATTTATGGTGTAGATCTGCCTCAGTTAAGTAGAAAAACAGATTTCTCATGAAATACAAATCGTAAAGGGTAAAACTCAAGGAAAGCTGAAAGAATCCCAACCCTCCAATCACTCATCTCTTTTTCAGATTTTTGTCACACATTCTTCTTTAACTTTCTCTATATGGACTGAGACACAATAACACAGTCTCTTATAGCCTCATACTTTACAAAGTATTCCTTCATGTTTTTTTTCAGTGCTAAACATATCTTCTATTTCATAGAAATTGTATGTTTAAAAGTTGCACCCAAAGCATTGGAATCTGTTTCTGTCTTTCCTATAAAGTTTTTCTGTAACTGTTACTTTTTCTCATTATTATCCACAAAAGAGATCAGACTGCTAAAAGACCTGACAGGAATAAGAATAATTAAAACACTACTATGCGGGCAGAGGCCAGTATTATCTCATGGACTTATTAAGCAACTATTTTTGAAAGATGTGCATTTGCATGGAACAGTCTTTGAGCCTTGTATGGCTCTAATGTAAATCAGCAGATCGTTATTAAGTACCTCTGATGGGAAAGAACAATGCTAGATGATGAATGGGGGGGGGTGATACACCATCACTTAGGAAGCAATGAGTATCTTAAACATAAATTCCTTACTGTAACAGTTGTGAGGCAGTGAAAAGTACAATCAACACGTTTCATTTGACCATTCATTTACTGTGTAAACTTCAGCAAGTCACTTAACCTCTCTGAACCTCAATTTTCTTCCCTTGAAAATGATGTTAACTATACGGACCCTTACAAAGCCTCAAGATTACTGGTAGGAGTAAAACAAAGAACAGATGAGATAGGTTGCAAAGCTTTGCCAAGGAGTGTTATGAACTTCCTACACCTAGCTTTGAGGCTACAAAAATTAGAGAAATATATTGTGGTCATCTTTATGATCAATACCAAACTTGGAAAATTTGAGCATTCAAATTATATGGCCAACTCTTAAAGATTTCAGTTTTCTCAGACTTCAATTTTCACTACATATATATATTTATGATCTACATAGATGCATATCACAACTATAATTTCAGTATTCTGTACTTCTAAAAAATGTGTTGATATATACATATATGTGTTAATACTTATAAATATCCATGAAAAAGACTTTCAATAAAGTAACTAGAAATGAGATGATTGATTATGGTCAAAAATATGTCTATGCATAAAATTGTCATAAAGAAACCTGTTATTTTCCACAACTAATGTGTGCTAATAAAAAGGAAAAAAAGACAAGCATGTCAAGGGACTGTATCAATACATAAGTTGTTCTTTAATTAAAAGAGAAAATCAGAGTTCCATGGCTGGTCAAGTACATGGTGATTAGACAAATATTTTTTCCTTATATAAGTATAATATACATAATTCAATCCATTTGGTTCAGTGAGAGCTAAATATCCCCAACACACACAATAAATTAACAGTCAATAAGGTTTTGTGGAAGGGCATCTGATATGGAATTGGAAGATATGGCTTTCTGATCATGTCCACCAGGCTGTTTGGACTTGAGTAAGGTGTACACCCTCTCTAGAATCCAGTCTGTTCATCAGTAAAATGGGAAAAACTGGCAATTTATAACTCAAAATGATAGAAAGGACATATATCATATGGAATAGCAATGAACTTGTTGGAAATATTCTGCCAAAATATCCTTGGGATTTGGTCTATCTAGGGTGAAACCTGACCTGCATTACTAAGTAGCTGACATTCCTGAAAATAACTATCATCTTAGGACAGCATATTGCAGCAAGTAGTTGGAAAGATTAGGTGAGGTTGCGTATTGAATGTATGGAGTAGAAAGCCTCCCAAAATGAATGAGTACTCGAACTACAAGAGTGATGATTAGCCTGAGTTCTACTACAGCTGAAACACACACACAAATATATGCACTTGTGCATGCCTTCAAAATAATTTCAAGTTTAATTCTTAACTATCTGCAGCACACTTACTAGTGAATGTGTTGTTTTTTTAAGTTGCTCTTCCTCTATCTCATAGCAACCACAAAAAGACAAAATTAAAAGGGAAAATGTAATCACTGAACTGTTTTGTCTACATGAGAAGTTAATCTAGTATATGACGATTGACCCCTTTGAAGTATGACCTAGAGTTACAAGTTCTTAGGGAAGCAGCTTCTGTATTGCTCTATAGATGGCGATTTCATTGGATTTTTTAGAAATTTGAAATTATGTTAAACATACGCAAATATTGCACACAAGAAATAGATTTAATAACAAGGGACATAACACATTTAAGTCATTTCTATCTAACATTAATTAACAATTGAATACAATATAATTTTATTCATCTATAAAATGTTTAAATGTTTAGAAGGTCATGAATGTCTATAATGACTGACTCACTTTTGAGGCAGTCATTTTCTATCTTGATTTGTATATTTTAAAGTTGTTAAATGCTCAGCTGAACCATAAGCAAAACAATTCATGTATCATTAAACTGATTTCTAACACGAAGTAATTTTCTTCTTTTTCCAATAGATGTAACTTTTAAGATTTACTGAGATAGCTTTAATTCTTTGCAGGGATATCTGGATGTTGTAGAGGGGATCTTGTCAATAGAAAGTATTACCACTTTCAATCTCTCCTCCTCATACATTTCCTTAAAACACTGTATCCAAAATGATTTGATGAGTGAATACTCAAGCATGCTAGAGAATGTGTATTACACTAGGTAAAAACATGAACTATAGAGAGTTTCTTTTTAATGCACCACAGAGTATAAAGAGAAAAAGATCAATGGATGACAGCAGAGAACAGAAGTCCTGTGAACCTCCAGGCCTTAAAGAAAATGAGACACCTCCCCTCCCAGTGCTGTTCTAGTAGCCCCAGCATGATGAAGGTTGTACTCCCTATTTCCCACACTTTCCCATCCAGAAACAGTCCTGTTTCATTCTTCTGGTAGACTATAGCTAAGGAAGACCCAGAGGACCTGTGTGGAAAACAGGAATGGGTGGAGGCAGATGGGCTGCTGTGGTACAGGCCATGCCTGGCTGGAGCTGGAACAGTTCACTTTTGTCTGAAAAGCAGGTCCCCTCCTCCAGCCCCCACGAGGTCCAGAAAACTTGGGAAAGTGTTAGCTGCTGGAACAGGCCCTGGGGGCTGCCTTCATCCAAATAGAAGAAGCCTGGCTAGCACATGGCCCCTTCTCAGCCTTGACAGCCTCACATAGACCTTTGAACTTTCTATTTATATAACAGTTTAGTGAGTTTAAGTCTCTTCCTGTATAACTGCCCGTTTGCAAGCTTGCCTCTAATTAGGCTACTTGTGAGACATCACATAAAATCTACAAAAAACTGATGCAATCCTTCCAGTGAGATCAGGCTACTGTCACAATCACTTAACATATTTCCCTGGGAATTTTAATATTTGGGGTTTGCTATCATGGGACTTTTAACTTTTCTGTTCTTAATATTTGTTTCTTTATATTCCCCCCACAAACATTTTCTTTTTAATAAAAAGGTAACTGCCTCACAAAAAGAAATTTGGCATGCCACAAAGCAGCACTTAATGCTATGGAGGTAGGTGCTTACGGGATAGAAAACCTGTACAATTTGTAAGCTTTTACATTTATATTAATGACTTTGTCATTGCTGATAAAGAAGTCCAAATCTAGTCACATCATCTCCAGATACCTCAAGAATTCATTTACTTTATTAACAAGGACAAATCTATGGGATGATTTAAAGTATGAACTACATTTCTTCCCTCCATATCTCTAGTCCTTCTTTTAAAAAGATAAGAAAATGTATTTGGCAGGCACAAACATCTGTGCCTTCCTTTCCTTTCACAGAGTGGTTCATAATAAATTCCAACTCAGGTGAACACTGCTCATGCATCCAGGAATCTTAAAGAACTTGAGCTTTTGCCCTTTAATGAACTCCAGAGCATGACCCATTAAGATACCAATGTAGTTTGTAAAAACCAGTGATACATTCTGTAAGGCATATGAACACTCCCAGATACTGTACATTCCTGCACACTGCAGCATCATTCATACCCTATCTTTTAAGTGCACATTTGTCCTAACACAAGTTTATGTTTATCAGTGGGCACTCATTTTTTTATTTAGCATAGCCAAGTGTTTGTAAATAATGCATATATCTGCTTATGTGCACTCATTCTTCATTAAGCTTAAGAAAATGAGTTGTTTTTATTTAAAATTTTTTATCTCTCCTGATGCATTTATTGATAGATATTTAGGTAGAGGTACCATCGAAATAGTTCCAAGTTTCCTGTTCCACAAGTGAATAGGTTTAATGTAAATAAGTTCCTTAACTTTTATGCCTTTTCCCCTTGTCTGTCTTCTACACATCCGGGGTAGTGCCTATTATCATGTGAAGCCTCTAGTTATTTTCACAAAATGGAAGTAAACATGTAACAAACATATAACTGGTATTCTCATGATGTCCAAAGCATTTTGAAGGATATATAGATGATCATTAAGAACAATATCAAGCTTTTCTGTTCATACACAATGGTCATATTTGCATTTCTTTTCTTTATGTAGGTGCTTAAAATACAGAAGTACAACCATATCACAAATATTTATAGACACAGATTCATAAGAAAACTTCTCTTTCACAACCAAACAATAAGAAGGAGAAATTGTCCTGAATCATGGATACAGGAGAAGGCAGGTTTATTTATGCAGATATGTTATACAATTTCACCAGTATTTTCCATCACATCAACCAAATAGTCAAATCAGTCAGTATGCTCTAAAATGGATGTGTCATAGTTACAGATCAAGAGGAAAATGGTTTTGTATTTCCCTTAAGAATAGATAGCATCTCTAAAGCGGAACAGGGACCCATGTTCCTGAAAAACAGAAATCAAGCAAAAAAGGTTCACATCCCTTGTAAATATTCAACTGTGCATGTGTAATATTCAACTGGAATTAAAACAATAATATATGTGTTTGCATGTATTCTGAAACCTAATGCCTAGGGTATGTTTAAAATTTCAACTAACCCCTGAAATAAATTATAACAATGTCTATTAAATTAAGTGTTAACTAAGGCACATATTAGACAAATTGCATGTAAATATAATGCTGTGGTTATCAGTTATCAGTAAAATAAATTACTATAGCAGAATAAATGTTGCCCACAGAAATACAGTATTAAATTGAGCAGTAATTTCAGGATTTTTTTTTACTTTTAATAATAGATTCTTTATTTGTAACATGTTTTCCTCACAGCTGATAAAATTCCACAGTTTTGAAAACATCTATAGATTAATACTGATATAGTCAAATATTTATTTAGAATTGCTATAAAATAAAATGTAAGGTATCTTGGGTTTGCAACCGAAGGAGTCATGAGTGGCATAATAAAGCTATTGGCCAAGCATCTGACCCTCTTTAAAGAAGGAAATTGCCTAAAACATGACATTGACAATGAAAATCCCTGCAAAAATGCACAACATTCATAGCCGGCAGCTAGCTAGTAGTTTGAACATTGCAAAAGATTTCAAACTGTTGGTGGGCACTACAGATTATTCTCACTCCATTTAAAGGGCAAGAGCCTAGAGTGCCATTCAAAGTCGCTGTTGCCGCGCCTGCCTCCTTCCTCATCTAAATACTTGGGCTTGGGGGGGGGCGGATAAAAAAATATGACAAAGGATGATGACGTTTGTAGTAAAGGATGAAGTTTTTCGAAAGTTAATAGATCTGAGGATCAGTACGTATGCGTGCCGGCACATCACACAGAGGAACAACTTTCTGTCCCCCTCCCCCAGTCACCTTTGCACCATCTTTAAAGAGCTCTCCACCACAACTTCAGGATATTTTGTGAAACCTTGGAATTCTAGCTGTGTGCCCATTACACAAACCTAAGGCTTCCTCCCACTGGGAGGCCAACAGGGGTTCAGAGGCTAATTAAATATGCATTGACTTGGAGCTACAGACTTCAGGGGCCAACTTCAAACACCCTTCGTCTTGAAAGCCTAGCGCTAAAGGCAACTGAGCCGGAGGTCCCTAGTGCAGTGGCCCCTGAAGACGCTGCTCTGAGAAGAGGAACTTAGGTTGGATAGGCTTTAGGGAAGGTTTTGGACCCATGCCTTTCTGAGTGAGGATGGAGGTAGCGACAGTGTGGGCGGTGGCCGCTAAGCAAGCTGAGGGTGGCCTCTGGGTACCTGGCTGTCGTTTTTTCTCCCGCCACTGGCTGCAGGCACTGGCAACTGGAAAGTTAAAGCATTTCAGACTGGATCCTACCCAGTGAGCCACTGGTGAGAAAAACCCCCCGAGGTCATGAGGGTGGGTGGCACGGAATCTGCTATGGGCTAGCTGCAACTCTTTAGACTTGGAGTGCAAAGGGATGCTTTTGCCCGCATCCCTCCCTGTCCCTGCACCTCCCCCATCCTAGCTTCTGACCAAGGAGTCACTGAAGCCAAAGCTAGAGGTGTCTGGGAGCAAGTGAGAGGGTGTCCGGGGCGCCCCCACAACAGCTCTGGCTCCTCTTAACAAAGGCGAAAAGCCCACACCAGACTAGGAGATTCCGCTCATCAAAAGAGAAGGCAAATTTTAACACCTACCACTGCTGTTCCAAGTCCCAATCCCTGAAAAAGTCGAATAGATCCATAGCGGCCGGGCGGCGGCAGCAGCTGGCAGCGGTCTGTCCCTGCTCGCTGCGTGTCGACGCGGCTCTAAGCTGCGCGGCTCTCTCGCTGTGCTCGGCGGCGCGGCTCTCTGGCCCTCCCGCCCGGTTAAAAGTACTCGGCCGGCATCAGCGGCAGCGGCGAGAGCCCAAGGTACCTGGTCTTGCACTCCAGAGCAGTGGCGGTGACAGTGGCGAAGGCGATGGCACCGGGCAGACAAGCTCCTGTCCGCCCGCTCTGGTCCACTCGCTCCGCAGCTTCCCGAGTGCCCAGCGCGCCCAGGCTGGGGCTGCAGCCGCTTAGAGCTGGGGCTGGCTGGGCCGCCCGCCTGGCAGGCTGCGGGAGGGTGGCGACGGCAGAGGCGGGGGCGAGTGAGGCAGTGGCAGTGGCGCGGCGAGGCAGCCGGGGCGGCAGCGGCAGCAGAGGCTGCACAGGCGGCGGCGGCCGAGGCAGCATCACACACTTACACACTCACAGGGGGCGGAGCCTGGACAGCTAGAAGCCGCGACATGGAGCAGACACGTTATCATCCTTGGATCTGGCAGGGGCTAGCCCCTCCTTCCTGTGCTCCGGGACCACCACCCCCCATTCTGTCCAAATCAGCTGATGGGGGCCAGTTGCAGAGCTGAAGACTCAGACTCGGCCCAGGACCCAGAGGAGGTTACAGGGACACAGAAGGGGGTCTCCCGGGACCAGAATGTAGGCTAGCAGACTGGGACACCCCCTCCCCCAATCTACCACTGGGTTGTAGTGTTTGCCATCAGAAAGAATGTACAAACTGCTGCAAGGGAGGGGTAGAACCCTGCTGCCATTGCCTGTGGTCCCTGCCTAGATATTCTTCACAGACCACTGGATCAAACTTTTGCGTCCCCAGCATCCCTTGGGGCTGCATCACGGAGCATATGTATTTAGGGAGGACAAGGCGGTCACCTTCACCAATTTCTGCTGTGCTGCGTGTCCCATCTTGAATTCATGCTGCAGTATCCTCCTGAGCTGAGGGGGTAGTGGTCCCTTAGTAGGTCAGTAAACTGGGGCCCTGGATTTAGTATGCTGCAATGGGAGGGACAATGGGCAGCCCCCTTGAGTGGTCCTTGGGATAAGTGGTTACAGCATTAGTTTCCTCCAACAGCTACCTTGTGTGTTGGGCAAAAGTCTCCTGCATTTTCCTTCTCTGAGAAACCGGAAAACCGCTGGGTGTGTGCCCACTATCCCACACACCAGCTGCTTCTCTCCCTTCTGGCTTGAGAATGGTCTCTCTGCACGTGGAGGGCTTAACCACACCCCTCTCCTCCTTTCAGGCTGTGCTTCTAGTCCAGGAAAGGATGAATCCATTCCTTTAGCCAGTTCCTCAAAGGAAAAGTTTCCTCACCTACTCAAGAGAGAAAAGGATATAGGGAATTACAAAAGCTTGTTCAGTCTGGAGTCCAGTCATCTGATTTGCTTCCCTACTGTCTTTACAAAGAAGATGCAGTATTGGCACACCGTTCAAATCTTAGGGCTGGAAGTGAGCACAGCTATAGACAACATTGACATAACTTCTCAGCCTCAGTTTTACTGTCTGTAAAACTGAAGACTTACCCTATTGGTCAACTGACTTATCCTGCTCTTTTCCTCTTTTCTATTTGAATATTTGTTTTCAATCATCTCATACACTCAAAATCATCCAAATAGCCTTGCTTTTTGATCCAGATGAACTGAGATCCCCACTGAGTAATTTGCTCAAGATCTAACATTTTTCACAACCTTGAACTTGAGAAGTCATTCAGTGTCTAACCCTGTAGAAAGTGCCACAGCTCTGCCTTTTTTTTTTAGATTGTTTGCACCTAGGGTTTATTTTATTTTATTTTTTGTAAAGGGAAGAATGCACGTTGTTGGCATAGAGAAGTAAAGCTCTAAGGTGCTGCAATCTCTGTATCCAGTGGGACTTTACCCAATGTCTAGTTTGCATAGACCCAAGTCTTCAACAGACACTATTGTAGTGGACAGCCAAAGGGAGATCACACCTCAAATCATCTTGCTAATTGGCTACATGCTAACTCCACTGGGCAATGTCTGCTGCTTCAGGAGTTACAGCATTTAAACAGTGGGGGCGGAGTTTCAAATTGTCTGTATGCCTTGTTTATGTTCTGTCCTAGATTATGAGTTCTTCAGGTGACAAGAAATACCCCATTAAGACTTGTGGCCCTCAAACTTTGTGCTCGAAGTAAATGATGCACAAATTTCATTTGATTGCTCATAACGAAAGTCACCATGGGTTAGTGCTTGATTTGCTTAAAAATCCTTATGCAAACGTAGAACATCTACAGTTAACATTTAACTGGAGATTATGGTCAATTGTTTTATTTCAATCAGAATGATCTATTGATTGGGAAAGGACATACAAACAATATTCTAAATAAATTCTCAACAGAAATAAAGCTGCTCCATTTAAGAGTTCCAGACCCCATCACCCAACTGATGTACTTTCTTCCCAATCAGCAGGGGGACAGAGCAGAAGCAAAAGGAGCCAGCAAGAGGCAAGAAGTGCCTGTGGGAAGGAGAAAAGAGACAAGTGGTGCTAGCTGCATTTTCAAAGAGGGGCAGGGGCTTTCTCTTCCGGAGATCAAAACCAAGCTGGAAGATTGGACTCTATGGAAGCAGCTCCCCCTCCCCACTACCTCCTACAACAGAGAAGAGGATAAGAGAGACAACACAGAAGAGGCCAGGCTGTCCCTGATGCCAGCCAGCCCAGACCCAGCACACACTTACTGGGGGAAGCTCTTATCTTAGATCTAAGGCTAGTTTTCTCCCTTATTACTAGACTTGCCCACCCATGGCTCTGACAGCAGTAAAAGACCATTTTTTTTTTTCACAAAAAGCTGGCTGGCAATGCAGAAGGGGAACACGAGTTTCAGAGGAGAGAGTAACAAGAAGCGAACATGGTCAAAGATGCTCCATGGAGACAGAGCTCCCTGCAACTGCCATGGTAACAGCAAGACCATCTAGTCTCTGGTGGGACAAGTTACTTTCCTCCCATTCCACTTATTGGGCCCAACTTCCCCAAGGTGAAAGGCTCCTCAAGGCTAGTTGTCCTAGATTTGACAGGCAAATCCTCTTAGTTGTTCCTACTTTCCTGACCCAGCAGGGCCTACTTCAGGCCACAGCTTCACAGCTGTCAGTACAATTCAGTATTTGAAAGCTGCACACACTCTCTGCTCTGCTTGATTCTCCTCTCTGTTGGCATCTGTCATTTTGACTACCTTGTACACTGTACTTCACTAACCTTCCCCATTCACCAAATCTTCAGCCAAAGGGGACCTGCTAGGATGACCACTGAGGAGCCTTTGCAGGGAGCACAAGATCAAAAGTGAGACTCCATATCTCAATCCACTTAGGTAAAGCAGAAATTATTATTAAGAGGTATGATTTTAGAGAAATGCTGACTCTAAGATCTTCAAAAGGGAGATTGTTTTTCCTTGAATTACTTAAAGGGGTTTAATTCATAGTCTCCAAGTACTAATCTTCATTTCAAAGAACCTGAAACCCTCCATTCCTACAGCTTTAATAAAGCTATTGTCACATAGATTCTGAGTGTCTAAAAACTAAAATTAATTCAAAATACTTTAACCATGTATGTCAGTTTCAGGAAAGGAACAAATTGACAGAGTGTGATATATATGTCATCCTGTCATAGCTCAGATTTTGACATTTGTTTCTGACCTGGCATGTAGTAAGGATGATTTACCTCCTAGGAAGAAATTATGATCTGGGTTAGCTCTTGTTAGTGAGCCTGTTGTATGTAATTGCATGAACACTGGGAACATCAAGGACCTCTATGCCAGAGAAACTTGGTGCTAGCTTGAGTTTAGAATGGGCCACCATAACTGATATGTGGGCAGTTTGCTCAAATAGGCAGCAACCTCCAGAATAATCTATGTTAAAAGAGCATTTCTATATTTTAACTTCCAGATATCTGTACTTACTTGTTCAATATCTGTTGTGTTAAGGAATCATAGGTCTCCTGAGGACAGGGACAAAGACTGTGCAATGAAACTCAGCACAGCGTTCGAGGTCTAGTGGGACTCCCAGAGTTCATCCCACCACTTGGTGATGGTAGTCCATGAGTTAATTTCAACTTGGCTCAGGGTAATTTTCTAAAACTGTAATGATGGTACTGAAGAGTATACATATGGATTTTTTTCCCACCATTCTACTTTGTAATTTGGATCTCAATCATGTATTATAATTGAAAGTCCTTACCCTTGGGCTTTCTGGTTATCATAGACAATGACCTGACTTTAAAGCTCTTTCAAAGTTTCTGGCTCTGGGTTCCTGATGAGTCTTACATATCAGATATAATCATGCCCTTAATAATAGTTTATGACAGTTGAGATGTAATGCTATTCTGATTCTTAATATAGATTAATGTAATTCCTTGAATACATTTACCATGGCAGTAAACAGATAAACTTGATTCTTTATTACATATCCAGGCACTGGACTAAACATACATTTCATTTACACTTCAATATGATTCTCTAATGTAGTTATTGCTATTAAGACTCTCTTGCAGAGATGAAGTATTTACTTAAACTCACAGAGCTCAAAAGTATTATAACCAGGTTTTGTACCCAGGTTTACTTGCTACCAAATCCCTGTATTAATACCTATTTACACAAAGGTACCATTCTGCATTAACAGAGGATTTCTATCACTGTAACTATGGAAGGTATGCAAGGCATTATTTCCATTTAACAGCCGAGAAAACTCAGGTTAAGTGCCTCCATGAAGGTCACATAGTTGTACAGTTGAGTAGCTGAGACTCAGATATGATTCTCTATGAGCCATGTCCACTGCTTTTTTTATTTGCCTTGTTTTTATAGTTTTAAAACCTAGGAGTTTGGGAGTGTGGTTGTGTCATCAGTTAGCTGTTACATTAAAAAATATTCTCATGGTGCAATTTCCCTGATATCAACTGTGGCTGAATCTCAGGAGTCAGTTGGCTGAGCTAATTGCTGTGTTAAAGAAAGCCAGTATGACAGGTCACAGGAAGCAAGAATAAGGTGGAGCAATCCTTGCTTCACCATATTAGGAGACCAAGGCCTGTCTTTTTCCTGAAGATTAGAAATCTAGAGCTAGATTAATTTCTGAGGAGAGCTTGGTAGTTGGTGTTCTGTAAGGCATTCATGGGGAATTGTCTTCTGCATAAGATCACAACATAACTTAAGTACAATTTCATAGCTGTCTCTTATCCTAACTTACTAAGGAATCCATTTCCATATGGAAAAATGGAGAGGGCTGGGAATGATTCAAGTGTGCTATTCTGTAGCATCTAGATTTGAAGTTCCTAGAAAAGGACATTCTCCCAGTCCCTGACCTAATGTAGATTGCACACTATAATGATTATGCAGGCATTATGAAGAGTCAGTCACCTAAGGTCACCCGGGTCAGTTATTTCCATGCTTGGCCCTGTAGAGTAAGTTCTCTCTGTCCTGGAGCTCTCATCAATGATCCTGGGCTGCCGTGCTCAGTCCTTTCAGCAGTGCAGCTACCAGAAGTCCTTTCACTGATTCTGCTCTCCAGGGATACAGGACTGGGTTCTGGAGGCATGTCATTTTTATAGTAGTCAGTGAAGAAAATCATTGTATATGCAATTGCTCTGCAAATAGCACAAGCCCCAAATCAATGTGTGCTCTCATCACTTTTAGAGCTGGGATCTCAGAGGTTTCTCTGCAGGCGAGATCAGCAGTACTCAGTGTACTACCTGTGTTTGCAGGGCTTTCCTAGGAATTTTTGTTTATTGGCAAAAGGATTTTCAGAATAGGAGTTCCAGTATCTGGCAAGTTGCAAATTTGATGTTTTAAAATTAGTAATCTAGCTAAGACATATAAGCTTCTTTGATAACCACTTTTGGAGGAGATGTTGGTACTTGATATTCACATTAAGACACCAAAAAGGTTTTACTTCAGTGTTTTTGTTTAAAGCATCTTTGTGGTGATATTTTATTTGTGCTCTAATACATAAAGCTTGCATGGAGATCAGAGGAAAAAGCCAGCCACTATATTAGACATAGAGGTTAGGCAGTGGTAGCACATGCCTTTAATCCTAGCATTCGGGAGGCAGAGATTCATCTGAATCTCTGTAAATTCAAGGCCACACTGGGAACAGAGCCAGGTGTGGTGGCAAATGCCTTTAATCCCAGTACTAGTTAACCATAGAGGTCTGGAGGTCTGGACAGACATATTAGGAAGTGATAGAGCTGGGCGGAAAGAGGAAAGTGATGTAGCTGGGTGGAGAGAGGAAGTAAGATGGCAGGGCACAGAAAGGATATAGGTGTGAGTATACAGGCAGTTGCTCTCTCTGGAGGCTGAGGAGTTGGTAAGGTGAGGTTGGCTGTGGCTTGTCCTATTCCTCTGATCTTTCAGTTATCATCCCAATATCTGGCTCGGTTTTTTAATTAATAAGACCTTTCAAGATTCATCTTACACATCTTAGTTCTGAGTATAATTAGAAATCTCTTTTTGTCTAGTAAATTGCTAACAATTGAAAACCTTACCAGTACCCATAGTAGAAATGAAATGAGTTCCTATAGTGACCACATATCCATTTCTGTCTTTTTTTTTTTCACTTTGAGAAAGTAGAGCTCATTAAACTATTGAAGCTCTGAATTATTCTTGAAAGCTTTGATGCTGGGCCTAGGAGTGATCGTCAAAGGTACAAAGAGTCTGTGGTGCTTCGTAGGTGAAGGGATAGCAGCAATCCTCAACCTTGGGAACATTTATCTAATTAATTGACTTCCTGGGCATTGCTGTCCTGAAGAGACCTGGATGTCCTGTTAAAGGAGAGCTGATCCCTTCTCCTTTCCCAGCAACTGGACCACATCAGAATAATGAAGAGTCAACCTGAAATTCAGCTGTTACATGACTGAGCAGACTTTTTATCTTTCACCCAAAGATTCCATATAGGCTACTTTAAGCCCGAACCTGAAACATTCTTAATGAATCCACTGCCTTGGTATTCACTGACAAAGTCACTGGGGTCTGCTGCAATTTTTCCTGTGGATACCTACCCATTTCTAATCTGACACCTGCTTTATATGCTGTGAGACATTTAAAAGTTGACTTGAGCCCAAACTTTCTTCAATAACCCGAGAAACTATAGAAGAGAGACATATCCCTTGCAAACCTGTACTTTAAGTTGTCACACTTGATTCCCATAGATTAGCATTTCCTGATGTTGCTTGGCCATCTTACATGACTTTACCTGTTAGATCACGATGTCTTATTCCTTAAACTCAACTCAATCAACAGGATGATGCCTATAAGACATTTCTTTTTACCTGCCACTATCTCGTTTTATATATCAAAATACCAGTTCCATCAAGAAACTTTGTGATTGTTCATAGACTAATAGAGAGCTAAATTACTCACCAAGACCACACAGAAAATTCTATCAGATCCAGCGTCATTAGCAAGTCCCTTAGTTTCCAAATCCTGCAGTCCTGAAATCTTAAGCCATTATGTCTCATACCATTTTATGACATCAAATATTTGTTACTCAAACTCTTAAGAAAAATCATTTTCTCTGGAGAAGAATGTAAATTTTAACTTAAGAGACTGTAAGAGACAAGTTGATTTATTTAAGGATTAATAATCTCTCTAATAAGTTATTATCAGCAAATATCCATTAATCTCCAAGAAGTTTAAAGCTAAGCAAATCTTTGTCTCATACTACTGCTTGAAAATATGTAGGCTCTAAATAGAAAAACATGCAGCCCACCTCATATAAGAAAATAGTAAATAGTACATAGAAAATACACAGTCAGCTTATTTAAAGCCAGTACTCTTAGAATGATTTATATTGGTTCAACTGAGTATAAAGTGCCAACAGAGTTCTCAACTAAAGCAATAAAACCAAAGTGCAAAACCACAGTTCTATAGAGGGAAATGTTCCATCCATACTTTCAGTTTCCATTAACTTCATTTATAATGTGTTTTCTCCAAAATGGTATCTTTTGTACAGCTAATGTGAGGTCTTCATTCAGTTCTCATGCCATCTTCTCCAATCCCCTCTGCAGTATTATTTCTCTCCCCCCCATTTTGATGGGGGCTCAAAGCCACAGCTTTGCTAAGCACACATTCTACCACTGACCCACATCTCCAAACCCATTCTTTCTATTAACACCAGGAGAGAATGTTTATGTCCACTCTAATCTGCTGGATTTTGATAATACAAGTGTTTCACATAGGCCAGATGGAAATTATATTCTTTATCTGAAGCAGACAAAACTTGCCTATTTTACTTATTCATCTCAAATTCATCATGGCCCAAAGTGTCACAGACAAAGAAAATCTTTTGATCTGTAGAGGAATGGAAAAATATAAAACATGTACCTCTCTCTTCAATGTTCATGTGCTTGACTTCTAGTCACTGAATTGGCTTTCCATGAAAAGCACATGTAAATAAGGAGTTATTTCAACTCATTAACCACTATTAATAGGCTTCCAAGTAGCCAGTTGAAAGCTCTGCAGTATACTCACTAATGTAGTTTCCAGAAATTCAATGAAACAAACATGACAAAAGCTTTCTGCTAGATTTGTGTTTATAGTTAACATTTTAAGGTTGAACAGGCATCAGGACCATTTATAGGAACAAGAAGTTCATAATCTTCATGAGCTTTGTAAGGAGACTGTGAAGTAAGTAACATCTTTCTCCATCTGAGCCCATTAGTCAAAGGCCTTGTGTTTCTTTGAACCATAAGTCAAACTTAAATCAGTAAACAATATAATTAAAAGTACACAGGCTATTGTAGTGTTTAAACAATGGCTTTCTATACAAATGGAGATAATATATAAAACTTTTCAAATAGTTTTTTAGTGTTCTCAAGTGAAAATATATACCTATTCTATAGAAACATACAACACTGGACATTGCTCCATACAGCTTTTAACAGTAAAATATTTTATCACAGAAATTTAGAGCTCAAAAAAATCTTTGAGGATTATGGATCAGTTGAGGTATTTTTCAGCTGAAAATGGAGGAACTGAAAAGAAAAACAAGCATGAGAAATTTTAAAAAGCTTTGGGGTCTGGGGCTAAAGCGATAACTCAGTGGTTAAGAGCACTTGCTGTTCTTGCAAAGGACTCAGGTGTGATTACCAGCACCCACATGCTAGCTCAGAACTATTTATGATACTCTCTTATGACCTCCACAAGTATAAGCATGCACAGTATGAAGACAAAACACTCATGAACAAAATATATATATATATATATATATATATATATATCTTTTAAATCTTTATAAGGAATGGAATCAGATTTCAAACGCATGTGACCAGCCTAGGGCTTCTGTTCTCCATCAAACTGCCTCTCTGAAAAACAAACCTATATATGATGTCTTTTAGTAGGTTGTGGTATGGACCATAGGCTCATATAGTTGAATGCTTAATCTTTGAGAAGGATTAGAAGGTGTGGTCTTGTTGGAGTAGGTATAACTTTGTTGGAGGAAGTGTGTCACTGAGGGTGGGCTTTGAGGTTTCAAAAGACAATGACAGGCCATTCCCCCTACCCTACCCACACCCTAACCCCCATCTGTGGATCAGGATGCTTAACTACTTCTCCAGCACCATGTCTGCCTGTGTGCCACCATGCTCCCCACAATAGTAATAATGGACCAAACCTGAAACTGAAAACAAGGCCCCAATTAAATGCTTTATCTTCTAAACATTGTGTTGGTCATGGTGTCTCCTCAGAGAAATAGAATAGTGATTAAAACAAGGGTGACACAACTCCTAAAGCTTTAAAAAAACAAACAAATCAGTCTTCTATATGAACGACTCAAAAATGGCACAAGGGCAGACAATAGTCACATGACAAAATATTATTCAGTCATTATAATTATGTTTATAAAAGGTTATTCATAAGTGAAAAATGTTTTAATTTTAAAGGGAAATATGTGCTATACAATTAAATATACAGGCTGAGCCTAAACTGCAAATCAGATGCACAGAAAGAAGACTAGAATGAGGAAAATGCACAAAAACGTAATAATAGCCTCCAGGAGTAGGATGATACGTTTTTCTCTCTATTGTTCTGTATTTAATTTAATTTTATAGCTCTGATAACTTTGTATGGCTATATAATATCTTACATTAAAAGTATTGATACTATAACATCAATTACTCTTTAATATAACATCCTATATAACCATACAAAGTTATCAGAACTATAAAATTAAGTTGGCACACACTGACAACTATACAAATAAACCTAGTGTCACCTCCTATGTCATTTCTTTGAGGACCCAATTCAGGGTACCATTTCCCATTTTGCTTCCTGTCACCTTAGTCTCTACTCTGTGATGGTTCCTTAGTCTTTCCTTGACTTCTTCTGTGATAACCAATTGTTTTAAGGTTGCCTTTCAGTTTGGGTGTTTCTGGTGCTTTCTTATGATTAAATCAAAAGCATTCATGGGAAGACTATCCCACACTGTCTACTATCTCTTTCTATTATGATGATTTTCCCATTGTAATGACTATCTGGAGAAGATACCTAAGGACAACTGCCAAACTTGTTCACAAATTTAAAATCCATCATTGCTTACTATTTACAGATATATTTGTGATAGGTAGACAAACAGATACATAGAAATATAGATTATAGATTTGTTCTAAGAAATTGAGTCTCATGATTACGGAAACTGGCAAGTCCTAAAATTTGTAAAACAGATTTTTCAAGTTGTGTACGTAAGAGACCTTATGGTGTGGTTCCAATAAGCAGTCTGGCAGACTGAAGACTGAGGGAAAGGCCATGCTACAGCTAGAGTTTAGAAGTCACATAAGCCAAAATCTATTTAATTATTTTGTATACTATTTTTAGAGTATTTAGATTTACAGATAAATTGGGCAAACATCACAGACATTGCTCTTACGATCTGCTCCTACAATTTGATAGCTTCTTATTTTCAATATCATTTGTTGGTATAGTACATTGTTATAATTGATGAATATGTAGTGATTCATTATGGTCAATTGGTATCCATAGTTGACAATGAGTTTCACTCTTGGTGGCTGGTGTATAGTCCATAGGAGTGAACACACGTAATGTCATCAGTTCATCATTATAATATTACACAGAGTGGTTTTACTGCCCCTCAAATTTTAGGTTCTCCCCATTCATCCTTCTTTACCACCCACTTAGCCATCCTTATCAACCACTAATGGTTTAGAGTCTTCATAATTTTGACTTTTCATCAAGGTTATATAGGTAATCATAAATATGTAGCCTTTATATAAGCTTCCTTTGTCTGATTTTAAGTAATTTTGCATATCATTAGCAATAGCCTTTTATTAAATATCTTTTATGTTCTCTCCCAATTCATTTGTTTTCAGTTCAGTGTCTAAACAGTAGTCTTCACAGAGCAGAATTTGTATTTTAATGATGCATAGCTTAACATTGAAATTGGAAATATATATGTTGTCTATTTTTATTTTTTTCTTAATTTTATAGAGATCCTTGTCATTTGTTTTGCAGTGTTAAGACTTATTTATGTAATAATAATCCCAACATTTATCTGTAGTACATATTTTTCATTGTCTTTAATTTTGTTTATGGCATTCTTTTCCATTATTTTAAATTATGTATACTTAACTTCATCATCAATCTCTCATTTTATTGGTTCAGAAGTTTTAATTATATTT
This sequence comes from Neotoma lepida, assembly GCA_001675575.1. Lineage (NCBI taxonomy): Eukaryota > Metazoa > Chordata > Mammalia > Rodentia > Cricetidae > Neotoma > Neotoma lepida. Next base: position 82,095 of record LZPO01108140.1, on the reverse strand, counting down.
AAAAAGCCTTCACTTATTTTGAGGTTAAAGTGGGAATTACCCCGTATTCTTCTGACACTTGTTTCATTTTGACAATTGTGTCCTAATCTCTGAGAATTGTGTCTTATGTAAGATTATGATAAATACTAAACAAATGTCTTTTTCTAGAATAGGTTTTTCTAGAATAACTTATGAAAAAGCTCATCTTTATCACATCTTGACATTATTTAGTTGAAGTAAAGTCTTTGTCATATATTAAGTTATTAACCGTTTGGTGTTTTATTATATATCTTTGCAAGTTGAGAATCAATTTCTCCAAGAGGTTGTTTCATATGTGATCTGTGCCATTATTAATTGAGAAGAACATATGGTTGATACTATAAAGAAATACTGTACAGGTAGGGGACATAGGAAAATGGTGGGCTCTTTATGAAGGAGGAGGGAGGCAAAAACAGAAAAAGGTGGAAGGAGGGTAAAGGTAATAACAGGATACAAGTGATCTGATGGGGAAATAGGAAAAGGGAGCCTCCTTAGGGAAGAAGGAGGGAGCTAAATATAGGAGAAGGAGGAGAGTGGGTAAAACAATGAGATGGATATATGAAAAAGCAAAAAGGAATCATATTATTAACTGTTTCCCACCTGAACAGGTCAGATTACCTCCAAATAAGTACCATCCTACTTTTCCCTGGTCTTGGAACGCACCTCCCTCAATTACCAGAATCTAAAGAAAAAACATTTTCCCTCAACTTAACTTTATCTTCTGCCCTGCCAGCATCTTGCCAGGTCCAAATGGCACCAGAGGGTTCCACAGAGCCTGGACATCAGTGAAACAACCAGCTACCCCAGGACATGGCCAGCATCCCAGCTTTCTCAAATCTCCCGAAGATGACCAACACCTGCCCCAAGTCAACAGGAAGCAGTCTTGAGAACCAGGCGCCCTCATTTCCTGCGTCACTTGCTATTCTTAACACACTTTTTTTATATAATAAACAAAAGGGTGAGATATTCGCATTTCCAACATCACCTGGCCTATCCTTAGGGCCCCCAGCAGTAGCCACTAAGAATATCTCCTGCGGGCATGTCAGTGATGCTCTAAGCCCTCTTTAAAAGCAAGATCAGCTAGTTCCTGGCTCCCTCAGCCATTTCCCTTTCAGAGGCAGGCCTCCACAAACCCCTTCTCTCCACACCTTTCTAATAAACTTCCAACGTGGGTTTGTTGTACTGTGTGGTTCATTCTCACCGCTGCTAAACTACAACAGCATGTAATTCACCATGTACATATACATATATAACTTTAATGAATTTTTCTTGCCTGGGCTAATGGCACTACCTCCAAGAGTGAAAGAAAGCCTAACAAAACCCCTAATACCAGGCATGAGAAGCCTTCTTTTGAGTTGTTTGTCAGGGCTATCCAAGAGACTCACAAAACACATAGCCTATTGTTGTTGCCCTTGGTTAACCCGCAGAGGTGGAATGCAACTACCTATTGCTGAAGACGCCATGAATTTCAGAAACAAGTTCCAGGGACCCTGAACTGGAATTGGTCTGAATGCCCCCTCCCTGAGTACTAACTTTCATGGTATCAGAAGGCACCATGCAAATTTCTTTTTCTGTCTTTTTCCTTTCCCCATCCCCTCCCCCAACCCTGTACCCCCAGTTTACCTAGGAGATTTCATCTATTTCCCCTTCCCAGGGAAATCCATGCATCCTGCTTAGAGTCCGCTTTATCACCTAGCTTCTCTGAGGCTGTGGATTGTAGTCTGGTTATCCTTTGCTTTACATCTAGTATCCACTTATGAGTGAGTATACACCATGTTTGTCTTTCTGGGTCTGGCTTACCTCACTCAGGATGGCTTTTTATAATTCCATCCATTTGCCTGCAAATTCCATGATGTCATTGTCTTTTACCTCTGAATAATATCCGTTGTGTAAATGTACAACATTTTTGTGGTGGTATTTTATCTATGTCCCCCAATAAAATTTATCTGAGGATCAGAGGAATTAGGAACAGCCACCAGCCTCACCTTAACAAAGCCGCAGCTTCCAAAAGAGAGCCTCTGGCTTCCTACACCTCCACATCTATATCCCTTTCTGTTCTGTTCTCCCATTGGCTCTGTCAGACTAGCTACATCACTTCCTCCTGTAACCCATCTGTCACTTCCTGCCTGTCTGTATAGACCTCCAGAATTCTATGGTTGATGCTGGGATTAAAGGCGTGTGTCTCCATACTTGACTGCTCCTAGTGTAACCTGGAACTCACAGAGATCCAGACAGATCCTGCTTGATAAGTGAAAGGATTAAAGGTGTGTGCTAATTTTGTAAGATTAGTAGCTGACCTTGTTCCTCTGATTCTCAGATAAATTTTATTGGGAGACATAGACAAAATACCACCACACATTTTCTTTATCCGTTCTTCAATTGAGGGGCATCTAGGTTGTTTCCAGGCTCTAGATATTACAAATAATGCTGCTATGAACATAGTTGAGCAAGTGTCCTTGGGGTATGATTGAACATCCTTTGGGTATATGCCCAAGAGTGATATAGCTGGGGTCTTGAGGAAGATTGGTTCCCAATTTTCAGAGAAACCACCATACTGATTTCCAAAGTGACTGTTCAAGTTTGCACTCCCACCAGCAGTGGAGGAATGTTCCCCCTACTCCACATTCTCTCCAATATAGGCTGTCCTTAGCATTTTCAATCTTAGCCATTCTGTCAGGTGTAAGATGGTATCTCAGAGTCATTTTGATTTGCATTTCCCTGATAGCTAAGGATGGTGAATAATTTTATAAGTGTTTCTTGGCAATTTGAAATCCTTCTGTTGACAATTCTCTGTTTAAATCTGTACCCTATTTTTTGATTGGATTATTTGGTATTTTGATGTCTAGTTTCTTGAGTTCTTTATATATTTTGGAGATCAGCCCTCTGTCAGATGTGGGGTTGGTGAAGATCTTTTCCCATTCTGTAGGCTGTTGTTTTGTCTTATTGACTGTGTCCTTTGCCCTATAAAAGCTTATCAGTTTCAAGAGGTCCCATTTATTAATTGTTGCTATCATTGTCTGTGCTACTGGTGTTATATTTAGGAAGTGGTCTCCAGTGCAGATGTGTTCAAGGCTACTTCTTACTTTCTCTTCTATCAAGTTCAGTGTAGCTGGATTTATGTTGAGGTCTTTGATCCAGTTGGACTTGAGTTTTGTGCATGGTGACAGATATGGATCTTTTTGCAATCTTCTACATGTTGACATCCAGTTATGCCAGCACCATTTGTTGAAGACGCTTTCTTTTTCACACTGTACAGTTTTGGCTTCTTTGTCAAAAAAATCAGGTGTTCATATGTGTGTGGATTAATGTCAGGGTCTTCAATTTGATTCCCTTGGTCCACATGTTGGTTTTTATGCCAGTATCAAGCTGTTTTTATTACTATAGCTCTATAGTAGAGCTTGACGTCAGGGATGGTAATGCTTCCATAGGTTGCTTTATTGTACAGGATTCTTTTAGCTATCCTGGGTTTTTTGTTTTTCCATATGAAGTTGAGTATTGTTCTTTCCAAGTCTGTGAAGAATTGTGTTGGGCTTTTGATAGGGATTGCATTGAATCTGTAGATTGCTTTTGGTAAGATTGTCATTTCTACTATGTTAATACTACCTATCCATGAGCATGGGAGATCTTTCCATTTTCTGATATCTTCTTCAGTTTCTTTCTTCAGCAACTTAAAGTTCTTATCATACAGGTCCTTCACTTGCTTAGTTAGGGTTACCCCAAGGTATTTTATATTATTTGTGGTTATTGTAAAGGGTGATGTTTCTCTGATTTCTTTCTCAGCCCATTTATCATTTGTATATAGGAGGGCAACTGACTTTTTTGAGTTAATCTTGTATCCTGCCACCTTACTGAAGGAGTTTATCAGCTGTAGGAGTTCCCTGGTAGAATTTTGGGGGTCACTTAAGTATACTATCTTATTGTCTGCAAATAGTGAAAATTTGACTTCTTCCTTTCCAATTTCNATCCCTTTGATCTCCTTTTGTTGTCTTATTGCTCCAGCTAGAACTTCAAGTACTATATTGAATAAATATGGGGAGAGTGGACAGCCTTGTCTTGTTCCTGATTTTAGTGGAATCGCTTAAAAAAGTAAAAAAGAAAATGTAAGAAACAAAAAGTAGAAATCCAATATGCCCCCAAAACACATTCTATAGATGATGTTTAGAACTTTTATTCCTTTGCTTATTTCTTGTTCACATAATTTTTGGTCTGGGAATTGTATTATTAATCTCTCTCTTTATTAGTGTCATCTCTCATGAAGTTTTTGCTTCATAAATGTAGTTGCTATGTCCTTCAGTACATAAATACCTATAAGTTATGCATCTTGATTGTGAATTATGGCTTTTTCTACTAATATGTATCTTCATATTTATAATCAATCTACTTAAATACAAATAAATTGACAGATTAAAAGTAAATAATAGAAAATGGAATACCATGAAAACATCCAGTAAAAGAAAACTTAATTTCATAGAGTTGTTTTCATGCTATCATCAGAAAAAAATGGATATTTTATAAAGATAAATGCTCAATTCATTATGAGAAAATCCTCTTAATCATGGACCTTATAAAGGGACTTCAAAATTCACAAGAAAAATATTAATTTTAAAGAAGAAATAAATATGCCCATGTTGTGATTGGGGACTTCAGTACCCTTCTCCAATTGATCAAAAACATAGGCAGATAACTAGAAAGCATTCAGCTGATGTGAACAAAACTGTAAAGCTACTTTAAGTACTTGATGATAATACTAAAATGTTCTGCCTAATGACAGAAGCATACATTGAGAATTCTACAAGGTAAAAATTTTTCTTCTGTAATAGTTATAAATAATGCTTTGTCATTGTGCTATATTTCTGTCCCAGAACCTCCAGTAATACAAGTGCTCTTTGACATTTCACTACCCTTTCTCAATCACTTATTCTTTCATAGTCTGCTTATTTGGATATTTCTCTCTGCCTTTCTCAATGTTGATTATTAGTTTTATTATTAGTTTTCATTTCAGTCACTAATTTCACTCTTGCACCTCTTGTAATATTCTATAATGGGGTTCCTTGTCATTTCAATCATTTATTAGCAATTAGAGTCTACTTGACTTAGTGTTGCTCAGTGTTTTTAGTTCATCTTTACTGTTTGTTTTTCAATTTATGACTTAAAAACTCAGTAATTTTTGTTTGCTTTTATGTTTTTCGTTGGTTTTATGAGATTTTGTCACCTCATGGTCACGATAAGGCTGCTGTAGCTTACTATATTTTGTCTACTCTCTCCTAGAGGAGTATAAAACACATGTATTCTGCCACCAGGAATCCATAAGCATTTTTCTAAGTTAGCAACAGATTTTCATCAAATCTAGTTACAAATACCTAGCTTTCCAGTATTTAAAAACAGCCGTCAAAAAGGGAATTGAAAATGGCTGTTAAATTTGTCAGCAATCAATGTCTGCCAACGGTTCCCACATAGTTGACAGGACAGCTCTAGTAAAGACATCAAATACTTCCTAAATATTGGCAGTTGTCAGCCACAATTTAAGACTACTTGCTATACCTAAGATAGTGAGTTTCAAAGGTTTCCTCATTTGGGTTATTCAGTTATACTCTCCTCCATAAGGCTTAAGGAAGGCTTACAAAGCTATGCTCACATACATAGGTGTTTTGAAAGGTAGCATGGGGTGTTCACTGAAAATGTTCAGAGTCTGCACATAATGCAGAGTCTAGTCACAGAACTCTCAGGCTGCTGAGACATAAGCTGTTTTTGTTGTTGTTGTTGTTAGTGGTGGTGGTTTGTTTTGTTTTGTTGTTGTTGTTGTTGTTTTATACCTGAATTTGGGCAGAAGAGCAAGAGTACATCTTAATAGAATCAAGAAACTCAGTTCTCCAAAGCCCTTTTCATAAATTCATAACTAAAAAATGTTATGTATGAAAACTGATTCCAGAAGAACCATGAGCTTACAGCACTTACTAATTCTCCTGTTATTCATTACAATATCATCTGTCTCTTTGTTTATCTGTTTTTACTTCAGTGTAAAGTATGCCAGCTGGCATCCTCATAGAATATAAACATCCTATCATTATTAAACAGCAACAAATCATATATTACTCATGACATAAACAACCAACAGTTTCTTCATTCTCTTGGGAGATTAGCAATAACCTTTCTCAATATGAATCCAGATTATTTATCTGGAATTTTATGGTTTGGGAAGATATATCATTGGTTCCTCACAAGAAAATGCAAATATTTATTCTCAACTTTCAGATGAGAAATGTGGGCGCAGTGAGAGGAAATGACTTATCCAAAGTTTCCTGAAAGTAGCAGGGCTTGGTCTTAACTTTCCAGAATATTGTTCCACTGCTTTCTCCCTTTTCAGGATATTTCTGGGACTCCTCTCAAGTCCAGGTTTCTGAAACAGAGTGCCCAAACTAGGATGTTACATTCCCAGTGTGCTAAATAAACCTGAAGCCTCATATCTTTGATTTATCTGGGACCACTATTTTCAAGGAAATATATATATATATATGCTGGCTTACTGTTCTTGCCATACTTGTGCAGCTCCCATTCTTTTCCACTACAACATGAACTAGACAGTTCACTGGTACTATGACCAAAAGGAAGAGCTGATTTACGAACTGCACAATCCTAACACTCTTTGCTCTTTCAAGAAGTGTCAACAGATAATGAAAAAAATCTGAGATTATAGTTATGTATCCACATAGAGTCGAGAAAACAAAATAAATATACTCTACTGTTTGACTTTGTATTTTATCCTCTTAATGGTACAAAGCTTATTATACTTGATTGAGAATGATTTATTTAATTAATGTCTTAATCTACTACTATAAAGACCCAGAAGTTAAAAGTAATCAAAGTTTACAACCAATATTAGTTTTCAATTTCTCTAACATGAACATAACCTTATTGTAGTTTGAGTCTATAATGTCACAAAATACAATACTTATCCTCCATGAAAAATCTGTTTAAGGAATCACAAGTTACGTGGACAGGACATGAACCTTATCAGTATTTTTTTCAAATATGAAATTCACATTCCTGCTTTAAAAAAAGAAGTCTAAGAGGAAGTATTTGAGATTTTTATAGCTATCTGAAGAGTCATTTTCCAGGTTCAGCACGACATAAGCATTGTTTGGATCACTATGAAAAGTTATTCAAGAGAAACATACAGGTAAATGCATGTGTGTTGCAAGGGCATTTATTCTCATCACCTAGAATTCAAAATAGTCTAGATTTCACCACAAATCTCTATATCAAAAAACTACTTTCATTTGAAAAAAATTGAAGAGGTAGCATAGGAAAAACAAGAAAATAGATGTCAGTGTATCTATTCTGTTTTCTTTTACGTTTGCATCATCATTAGTATCCAGGAAGATTATGGTTGGTCTCTTATTTTAGTTTTTCATCACTGGTTCAATAATTTCTGGAACAGATTCATATAGAAGCTTTATATGCTGCTTCACTTATGTCTGCCTGAATAAACATGTTTCAATACCAAGTAGATATTATAGTCAACACTTGATAACCCAATAAAGGGGGAGGGACATTATACTGTAGATAACACAAGAGTTTCAAAACTTAAAGCCATTTCTACTGGGCTTCAAAAGTATACATATCTTATCTTAGAATATTTTTATCATTTACTTAACTAGCTTTCAAATTTAGTTTTACATTTAACAAGTCAGAATTACCAAAAAATGAGAATGTTAGTAATTCTAGATGATGAAGAAATAAGATTGACCAGGGTGATAAGACACTGAAAGAGGCATTGAAATTTATGTATAATTTTCATAAATAGGAAGAGGAAACAGAAATTCAAGGTCATCTTCAGTTAGATAGTGAGTTTGAGGTCAACCTGGGCTATAAGAGCCTTGCCTCAAGCAACATAAGAAAAACACAAACACTTCAATAACAGAATATGTTGTATGTGGATAATGAAGAGTTGGCTCAATTATACTGAATTCTGAAGGCAACCATTCTGCCTGCTAATCCAATATCTTCATATCTGTGGGGTAAGACATATTGTATATGGGCTACAGAAAATACAATACTTCTGTGGATCTCAGCTCTTTATTGCATTATTTTGCCTATTAACATCTATTTTCAAAACTGGCATGCCATTTTTAAGAAGCAAAATGAGACAAAACAATAACAACAACAAAACATCAAGTAAAACTGTCATATTAGTATTAGGTATTGAAAGCATTCAAATGAGATACTGCTTTGAGCTACATCAGTAAAGATTTAAATAAGGTCAGGCAGAATTTTTTTTCTTTTTTTTTCAGTTATTTTTTAATTTAACATACCAACCATGGTTCTTCCACTCTCCCCTCATAGGTGGTCAGGCCTCCCTTAGGTAGTGAACACAGGCTGGCATATCTAGTTGGGGTAGGACTAAGCCCTTCCCCCACTCACATCAATGCTGAGTAAGGCATCTCACTGTAGAGAATGTGTTTTAAATTTAAAAAGCCAGTTCATTTACCCAGGATAGGTCTTAGTCCCATTGCCAGGAGCCCCACAAACAGATCAAGCCACACAACTGCCACCCACATTCAGAGGGCTGAGTTCGGTCTCATGCAGGCTCCCCAGTTGTCAATCCAGAGTCCATGAGTTCCCATGAGCTCAAGTCAGCTGTCTCTGTGGTTTTTCCCATCAGGATCTTGACCACCTCCTTTGCTCCTATAATCCCTCCTCCCTCTCTTCAACTGAACTCCAAGCGCTTGGCTGTGTGTCTTTGCATCTGCTTCTATCAGTCACTGGATGTATGTTCTATGATGTATGTATGTTCTATGATGACAATTAGGGTAGTCACCAATCTGAGTACAGGGGAAGGCTAGTTCAGGTACCCTCTCCATCATTGCTAGGGATCAACATAGTAAAAATGGCAATCTTACCAAAAGCAATCTACAGATTCAATGCAATCCCCATCAAAATCCCAACACAATTCTTCACAGACCTCGAAAGAAAAATACTCAACTTCATATGGAAAAACAAAAAACCCAAGATAGCCAAAATAATCCCATACAATAAAGGAACTTCCAGAGGCATCACCATCCCTGACTTCAAGCTATACTATAGAGTTATAGTAATAAAAACAGCTTGGTATTGGTATAAAAACAGACACGTAGATCAATGGAATCGATTGAAAAACCTGGCATTAATCCACACACCTGATTTTTTTTTGAAAAAGAAGCCGAAATTGTACAATGGAAAAATAAAGCATCTTCAACAAATGGTGCTGGCATAACTGGATGTCAACATGTAGAAGATTGGAAATAGATCCATATCTATCACCATGCACAAAATTCAGATTCAAGTGGATCAAAGACCTCAGCATAAATCCAGTTACACTGAACCTGATAGAAGAGAAAGTAGGAAGTACTCTTGAACTCATCACAGGAGACCACTTCCTAAATATAACACCAGTAGCACAGACACTGAGAGCAACAATTAATAAATGGGACCTCCTGAAACTGAGAAGCTTCTTAAGGCAAAGGACACAGTAAAGAAGACAAAACGGCAGCCTACAGAATGGGAAAAGATCTTTACCAACCTCACATCTGACAGAGGGCTAGTCAGCTGTAAGAAGAACTTCTAACCAGTCTTATTAATAGCGAATCTTAAACAGTCTTATTAATTGAAAACACCAGGCCAGGTATTGAGGTAAATTCTGAATGATCAGAGAGACAGAACAAGCCACAGCCAACCT
>LZPO01108140.1:57201-69668 GCA_001675575.1 Neotoma lepida | reverse complement strand
ACCACTGCCTAACCTCTATGTTTAATCTAGTGGCTGTTCTGTTCTCTGACCCCAAATAAGTTTTATTAGGGTACACAATATTTTGGGGGACATAATATAATCACCACAGTCAGCCAGAATTTCAAACACAGAAAATAACTTAAGTTTCAATACTCTTTATATCAGTAAAGAAATTTTTTTTTAGTAAGGGAGATTTTTAAAAAATAAATAAAAGTACATTCTATATTATGTGTGAATCCAGAGGCTTAGCTACTACATAAAGCTTGATGAAGACAATGCAAAGGCAACTCTCTTAAAGGTTCCCTATCAGGGATCTTTTCAAAACCAGAAGTCAAATTCCAGTGCAGGGGAGGCCTCCAATACTTGCACTGCCCCTCCTGGAGCTCACTTTTAACATTGTCTATAATTAGCAGAGTGGCTCTTGGAACTGGTTTTTACTTTGTTTTCGGATCAGTGCATTCACTTCAATATCCTTCAGTATAATTCAAGATCTTTTAAAATTAATTTTTAATCTACCATTTGTATATGCTTTACCATAAAAATTATCAATAACAGATAGATTCAAGGCAGCAGCACAGCGTTAAAGATGCAGATGGCAATGAAGATGTAAATCAATTAAGGAACTGTCTTTTTAAATCAGAAGGCAGCATGGGGCTTAACTGCCCAAACAATTCCAGGATTAAGGGTTTAAGGTATCTTCCTTCCAAAGATACACCAATGTTTGGATTAAGCTTTCTCTCAAAGAACAGTATCCAAGATGTTCTTAGAGATTTCTTGTCACTGAGGGTTTGATGCCTGACATATTTATTTCATACAGTGAGAACTAACACCATGTGTAAAGAGCTCAAATGAGTGTTATCTAGCTCCTTTCGGCAATGAAATGACTCTGCCTTGTTCTTTTCTGGGAAACTTGCCAGGTGAGCATTGAAAGGCTAGCATGGCTGAGGTGAATGCTCTGGCAGTGAAGTTTATTCTAGCACATAGAAGCAACCTGTTTCAGATCTGGGTATGAAGTGTACAATATTTATCATTTCGTTTGATGGGGACTAACTTGGTCTTGTCTTTTTGAAATCCAGATGAGCACCCCCTCCAAGTTCTTGGGAAACAGAGTACCTACATGGGAAGATCAATATGGCCTTTGGAAACAGCCCTGATTGAAATTCTTCCTCTGTCACTTGGTAGTATTGTGACCTTAAATAAGTTACTTACCCTTCATCAGTTTCAGAGTCTCTATTTACAAAGTAAGCATAACATTAACTATTGCATAGTTTTAAAAGAAACAAATGTATGAGCTGTAACTATAAGTATGTAAAAATGCATGACTTCTTTTATTGTAAATCATCACATTTCCTTTTCATTGGTTCTTGTTTAGCTAGGTAACAGGTTCATCTTTTCCATCAGGTAAGAGGATCCCTTTCATTTAGCAATGGAATTCCAGAATCAAGTGTGTCTGATTTTCAATGGATATCTTCCTTTCACACTGGGACATTGTCTTAGCATATTTTGTACTACTTTAACAGAATACATGAGTCTGATTCTTTTATTAAGATCAGAAATTTACTTTCTCACAGTTTTGGAAGCTAGAAAATCCAAGAAAGCATCTGTATCTTGAATCATGTGGTCCTCACTGCAGCATCCTCAGATGTTATACTGGAGAAGAACAAGAGTTTTGAACTTCCTACATTTTTAGTGACTAGGTATCAGAACTAGGGCATAGGAAGGACATGTGAAATTACTGATCTATATGCCTAGCTGAAATTACCCCTTTACAGAGACACTAATATTACCTATGAGAACAGTTTGCACAGCCTAATCACCTCTCATAGATTTCACTTCTTAATACAAACACTATGGTGTTCAGTTTGAATACGGGGTTTAGAGGGGATGAACAATCTAAGTGTAGCATGTTCAAACAAGTTGCCACTGTTCTGCCCTCTATTTTTCACTATGTGTCCTCTCCTCACCTTGGCTGTTTCTTAGTTTAAGGATTTATTTGTGGTGAATGGAAAGCTATCCAATTACTCTTTCCTGTTGCTTGGACTGAGGGCCACTAGGAGGCTGTCTTCATATCTTCAACCTAGGGGCGGGGCACACAAATTATTTGTAATCTATTGCCCCTGAGCAATGATGAGCTTACTAGATCACTGTGAAACTCACTATTGCCCATCAGTCACTAGAATCCCAGCATCTGCCTGCATCTCTTATCATCTTCACTTCCTCTGTCCTTAGCATGAGGCTACAGAGATCTTCTTGTGAGCATATAGCCACTTTAACTTACTCTTCCTTCTTTCTATTCATGACTGACTAACATTTATATAATGGCTATTATCACTTACTACCACTCTTCTAAACACTTTACATGCTTTGTTTCCAGAATATCTCAGTGACGTGGCTACTACAATTTGTACTAATTTGCAGATGGAGAAACTAAGGTGCCATAGAGATGATGAGTCTTGCCAAAAGCCACACAGCTAATACGTGGTGGAGGTGGAATTTGCATATGCTGCTTGTTTGTTATAGTCCTGTTCTGAAAAGGACATCACACTGCCCCTCAGAAGGCATGTACTGAGGACATGGGTGAAGGAGCTCACTGGGCTGGTCCATGCTTAGAACTCTGAAATCTCAGCACTTGGAATTCAGAAGCCATAGCTTTGGCTCTCATTTCCTTTCCATTTCAGTAATGACATCCTTTGCATGTGCCAATGAAGTAGACAGGATTGTAGTATATCACGAACTCCCCAGAGTGAAAGGGTAGCACAATACTATAATACTTCATAATCAGTATTCTGTCATACTTTTCAAGCATCACTACAGGGTAGAAGCTAATAAAACATTAATTCCCATTCCTCCTCTTTAAATGCTCTATCATAATGTCCACTTTCAGAAAAAAAAACTTGCTCCACACAAAAGTAACTATATTCTATACAAAATGTTTTAATGCCAATGTTTAATTCCTTAATGGCAAGATTCTGATTACTTTTTATATGTATATCTTTAATTAAAGCAAACAATGATCCTATGACTGTTATCATAATCCCTACATATTAAAAAAAAAACAACTAAAAAGTAGGAAATTCTAGTGTGAGGAGACCAGGTCATAGTAAAAGCCTCTGTGTTATCCTTTCTTAGTCTATCCATTGACATAGATCACTGCTTATGTAAGCACGAGCCCCTACACAATTGTCCCATAAAATAGTGGTTGATTGATTATGAGATGACCACAAAGAGGAAAGCCTTCACATGAGGAAATGATTTCTGTCCCATACTTGACTGGACTGTTCCATGTGGCTGAGCACAGGTATTCTGTTCTTTTTAAAGTATTCTCAACTGAATTCTTGTGGAATTTGTTACCTCTAATGGCTGAAAACTCATGTCTATCTCCTTCAAGGAATGGATTCACAACTATTCCCTTGTTAAACTAAACCCAGAAGGGCAATTTGGCTTTTAGGAAAGCTCAATTTTGATGTTGACAGTGTTGCTTACATATTACACATACTACTTAAGGGGTTGTTAGACCAAAAATCTCATAATTTACAGCTTGGCAATTTCATTAAAGTGCCATAGATGAGTTACCAATATATTCCTGGGTCCTGGATAAATCAGTAATGGGAAAATATTTGGCCTCATAGAAAGCCACTTTCTCACAGCCTGGGAGAAGTGATGGCTTTGAGAACTCCAAAGATAAACAGGATGATAACAACGAGTAGGAACACAGACACATGCCTCTGCCAACTCCCCATTACAATTCTGTCTTTCAAATGGAGATTAAATAGCATGCCAAAATGCATCATCTGGTGTTGCATTTTGGTAATGTGGACAAATGTCAACAAAATTCATGTGGAGACTCAAAAATTCTCACTATTTATGAATTAAAATTAAACTTAAGTTTTAATATGGGATAAGCCTTAACGACTAAGGCTGGACTCATTGCGCTGTTAACAATACAGAATTGCTTATGTCCCAAATTCAGCAACTCAAAACAAGAAAAGCGGTGACGGTGCGGGGGCGGGGCGCATCTGGCCTCCACAAGAAACATCTGCATACCATGCCCTGTTCTGGGTGCTTTGTGCCTGCAACTTCAGCAAATGATATATATTGGAGCTGATAAAAACAAATGAAGGCAGGAGAATATCTCAGTCAGTAAAGCTCTCACTGTGTAAATACAAGAACCTGAGTTCAGATCCCTGGAACCCACATGAAAAGACCGGTGTGGTGACCTATTCCAGTACTGGGGAAAAGGAGACAGGAGGGACCCTGGGACTTTCTGGCTTGATAGTCTTACTGAATCAGTGTGCTTCAGGTTCGATGAGAAATCTCTCATATATAATATGGATAAGCCACTGGGAAAGATACCCAATGTCAGCCTCTGGTATATATATATACACACACACGCAGATAGACTGGGGAGGGAGGGAGGGAAAACGAGAGGGACAGAGACAGACAGAGAGAGAGAGACAGAGGGGGGGGGTATTGTATATACTAAAGGTAGCTGTTACATTTCAACCTAAGAAACCCATTTACAGTTTTGGCAGGCATAACACAAACCTTATATTTGTCTGTGAAAATATGTTTGTACTGCATCATGTTAGCTTGAATCAGTCTTCCTCCCTTCTGATCCATACAACTTCTCTTAGGACCTTTAGACACTTAGCTAAGGAAACAAAAATCTGCCTATATTCAGATGTTCCAGATTGGAATGTTTCTACTGCACTAGGAAGTATATAAAAAAAAAAGAAAGAAAGAAAAACTGTACACATTACAAATTCTAGAGAACTGGATGGTAGAATTTGTATTTATATTTCAATATAAACTTGCATATATACAATGCCTTCAGTTAAGTGAACTAAGTGAAATGGGTGTAACATTAATCTTATTTCATACCAATGTTTGTCTTTCCAGTGAATGAGCTCCATGAATAACATTGCATCTCTACAGAAAGAGATTGGTTTGATGGTCAAAGTAACTGCTCTTGGAAACTTAGTTATTTGGTGATAATGGTTTTATAGTGAGATGGCAAGGTGATAGACTAAAACAGATATGCCTAGAATTTGGTTTCAATAATTAAGATATGTGATAAACCAAATCAGTTATAAATGCTCAATTATTCAGGAACACTTGGTACACTTCGAAATACAGCAAGCTCATAAACACCATTTAACCTCCCACATATGCTCATGTAAGTAATACTGATTAAAATCAGTGAGTAACAAGAATGTTAGGAAGGCAGGGGCAGGATGGGAAGAACAAGGGTCTTGGCAGGAGAAGGAGGAAAATGAGAATAACAATGTGAGAATGACCAAATTTCATTATTCACATATATGGAATTGACAAAGAAGCCAGAAAGTATAAAAACAAAATGCTTGGTACAAGGTGTGGGGTATTTCCATTCAAGTTGTTGGTCATGGTAGTCCAAGAGACCCCACACATAATACAGGCTATTGCCATTGCTCTTAAGTTGATTTCCAAAACTTGGGGGCAAAATACTTCGGTGAAGATACTATTCTCTTCATTTATAAGCCTGAAAGAAATCAAGCTGGTACTGAGCTGTCAGTCTCCCCTTAGCTTTCACAATGTTGGAAATATGCCAGGGGAGACAATTTCCAATAGTCACACTGAAATGTAAATACTGAAAATTCCAATAATAACTACCCCAGGAAGATATACCCAATGGTGCATTAGGGAACTAAAACCTTGGAGGTAACTAACAACTGTATCAATGGACTTAAGGCTGCTCAATTGGACTCTTGCTTGATAGCATAAACCTAGCCAAGAATCTATGGCTGGGAATCTCATAGACTGCAGAGACTTATGATTATTCTGTCAAGTGGGCATAATATCAAACTGTCTTTTAAATACTTATTATTATATCTATAGATTAGTATATCTCTTACCCCTTATCAAAGATGCCGCTTTTCACTGTGAACAAAGTTATTAAAGAACCACAACTGGCCAAAATGCAGAATAGAAGTGACTGTGGAGGGCTCAGCCCTAAACGGGATGTCTATATCATACCTCATCCCTGCAAGGCTTAGCAAACATAAGAGAAGAGGAACAAGAAATATTGGGGTGGGGAGACTGAGGAAATGTGTCTTCTTGGTGTGACCGGTCTTCTGCATCTATGAATTCATAGCAGTTTGGTTGATTGTGATCAAGTCAGTAATCATGCCAGTATGGTTAGGGGAGAGGCTCATGAGACCCCACTGATAACTAAAATGTTATTGACAATTGATGGTTGGTGAGGGAGAAGGGTCAGTTTTCTTCAGAAGGGTATTCCTGTAGGCTTCCCATGTTCCAGTGGATGGCTCCATACCATGCACATATGGGTAGCACTAATTACACTTATTGGATATAAAAAAAGAAGAGGATATAAAGTTTGGAAGGGGACATGGTGGGATGGGTGTCCTTGAGTTGGAGAAAGGCAGTGGGTGATGGATGTAATAAACATACATTGTATGTATGTATGAGATTCTCAAAGAAAAAAATAGAATTTCAAAAAAGAGAAAATGTATTCATTTCATCATAACCATATATAACATATTGATTTGAAAACTCAATTTCATGTTTTATGTACTCCTCATGTTTAGGATATCCAATTCCAATATTTTCTCAAGCTGTGAAATCTACATACCCTGTTGGGTCAACAATTTTCCACCCTAATACACTGACTTTAACTTCCTAATGTTTCTTTTCATTTATGCTAGAATTCCTATTCCCTTTGCCTATCTTCTCTACAATCTTCATTTTCATAATCTTCCTTTCATCTATCTCAAGTCTCTATTCACTCCTTAATGAGTAGTGTTTACATGTTCTCCATATGCTATGTTTTCTATTTCATGTCAACCTTAACTCTGCCTAATCCAGTAGACACTAATTCTTTAAGTTCTGATGTGCTGATGTTTCCTTCTTAAAAATTTCTTTTCCCTTCACTTATGCAATATCATTCTGATGTATGTATGTATGTATCATTTTTTTAACCTTCTGGGGACTTCTTGTTTTTGTTTGTGTTTTCATTTTTACATATATGTTCTTCTTCCTCTTCCAATACTTTGTAGTGGCACAATTTTATCTTCTTTATAAGAAGGATTCCAATTTCAAGAAATAAACAAACTTAACTTCAGAAGGTGCCAGGAAACCTCTATGAGTTTATATCATACTGTGTTTGTGCATCTGTCCCTTTGCTTGGGTGAAAGGATCCACAAGTTTCACTATCATTCAAAGGGGCCTAAGAAACTCCATTCTACACTTCTTCCTTGGGTAATTACAACATCTTCCAAGACTATCTGATTGCTTACCAAATGCTAATTCTCTACACTTGACACTCCTCCCAATCTTTAGTTTTTTTAATTGTACCTCTTGATATACTATATTACTAAATGCTAGTTTACACACCCTGTATAGTTTCCAAAACCAACCAGAAACTGACTTTACAAGCCTTCTTTGCCAGGTAGCTTTATACAAATCTGTAGAAGTATTCCCTCAAGGCAAACTTGGTGCTGTAAGCATATGGTACAAGATGGTGGTGGTTTTTTTTATATGTTCCACTAGGGTGTTATTATTGAATTTTAAGGCTGTATCTCTATCATATCAATATTAAGTGCAAGCTGATCTTGAAGCTTCTTTGCTTGACCATTAGGGTTCTCCACGACACCATTCTAACTATGCCTTTAACATTATGATTATTGACCCCTTAGGCAAAGTCTCCAAGGCAGTCAACTAGTCTTCTTATAGTTGCCCATATGAATCACATGCATTCATATTTGCTTACTGTATTTTACCTACCTAGAGTCTCTGATGTCTATAACATGTTTAAATAAGTCCTCTACATTTTTTTAACCACCTAGTTTTGGCTCCACTTCTACTTGACATTATCTAATCACTCTTTTGTTCACTGGTACTACATTATTATAGAGCCCCACAGTGCTCATTATTTGTATCAAACTATTGACTATATATAAGTCAAATTTTGACTTTTAGAATTATTCCCTGGTATCATTCCTCTCAATATATGGCTCATGGACCAATCACATAGTGAATTGCTTGAGAGCTGAACAGAAATGCAAAATCCCATAAAACTAAACCTAATAAAACATTCTGCATATTAACAAGATCGAGATCATGAGCAGTAGATTTGGGAGGGAACTGCTGTATTCTGTGTATTTTTTTAACCTAATTTGTTATTGATTTTCTTAGGAATTTCACATTATGCACCCCAATCCTGCTCATCTCCCAGCCCCTTCATATCTGCCTCTCACCTGTGCAGCATGCCCTCCAAAAGAATCCCCCAAGAAAATTAATTAAAATCAAAACAAAACAAAATAAAAACACACAGTCTCTGTGTATTTTTAGTTGTTAAAAATTGTAAGTATCAGTCTCTGAAGGTACATTATCTTTTAAGACTTTCTGTTTGATGGGATTTTTAAATCCATTATAGCTTTTCAGAATATACATACATACTTTTTCTGTATTCCCCTATATTATTCCTAGCAGAAGTAAAATTTATCTTTTTTGAGTTAACCAATTAAATAATACCATCACTACATGCACCTTGAATTAAAAAGCATTTTTGGGCAGTGATAATAGCTCCTCTGCTAGATAATAAGCTCTTTGAGGACAAGGAAATTTGTTCATTTCTATATCCTTGACAGTTTCTGGCAGAACTCCTGACATTAAGTAGCTAACAATAATAAACCATTTATTGAATAAATGAATAAATGGGTAATTTTACAACAAATACACTTGGATTATGGAGTTCACTTGAAAAGATGTGATAGATAATTGACCATGGGTCATGCTGTTCATAATTGCAATGTTTTTCTTTTTCAAGCCAAATATTAATTATCTAAGCTAGTCATGCTGTTTCTTAATGACTTTTAAACCTGTACCACTATGAATACAAGACTGCATGAATTTTTAACAATCTCCAAGTAGTTCATAATTAAACATCAAGTGATTCAACTAACTAACTCAATCAATGTTTTTTTATAGCTTAGTTTTCAGTCCTGTAGAGATAACCAAGAACAACACTATTAAGACAAAAAGCTAACAAAACCACAGCAACAACTTTTGAGTATCAAAAATTATCCTGTATCTAGCATGGTGGCCAGCCCAGGCTACAAACAAAGGCCTGTTATCCCCCCAAAAAAAGCAAGAAGAAAAGTATTTTCTGTCTGGATAACTAAAAACAAAAGGGAAATGTGTCAGTAAGCACTAGAGTTAATCAATATACTGACTCACCAAGTTCTAGATGAATCAGAGGTCTTTTAGTTACAAAGTTTATGACTCATGGCTCTTGTTGTCTGTGGACATAATGATAGGAGATAAATATAGAAAGAAAATTAAATGATTCAAATAATCTTTGAAAATTTTAACATACTATTTGTCTCTTGGAGAAAATGCACAGTGATTATGAGACAATGACAAGAAAATTTGAACTCTGGAAGTGATTTTGGAAAACTTCAGTGTAATTTCTATTCTATGATCATTATAGTTACTGAGCAGCTGTAGTCACAACCTTTGCCAAACACTGTGACAAAGGCCAACAGAAGGAGATAACATGATAAATGGGGAAATCATAGGAATAGGGAGAAACAGAGTGCTAGGGAAGTCCTGGAGAGTCCACAGGGATGAACCAACCTAAGACCAATGGAAATAATTGATAGGATGACTGAACTGGCCTACTCTGGTGATCACATGGATGAATACCCTAACTGCCACCATGGAGCCCTCATCCAGTGACTGATGGAGAAAGAAGTGGAAACCCATGGCTGGGCACCAGGCAGAGCTCCAGGAGCCCAATCGATGGGAGAGAGGGGGCCCTCTATGAGCAAGGGACTACAAGATCGTGATGGGAGGGTGTGCAGAGATGGCCAGCCAAACTAGTAGAGACGCATGAACTATGGACCCATAGCTGAGAAGCCCCCATGAGCCCTCATCCAGAGACAGATGGAAGCAGATGCAGAGATACACAGCCAGGCACCAGGCAGAGCTCCAAGAGTCCAACTGATGAGAGAGAGGAGAGATTCTATGAACAAGGAACACTGAGATCATGAAGCCAGCCAGGCTGGTGGAAATGCATGAACTGTGGACCAATAACTGTGGAGCCCCCCATGGTGCTGGACTGGGCCCTCTGGAAGCTTGAGACAGTTGTTTGGCTTGAAGTGTTTGAGGGCTCCCAGGCAGTGGGATCGGGATCTGTCCCTGGTGCAGGGGCTGGCTTTTTGGAGCCCAGTGCCTATGATTGGACACCTGGAGCAGTCTTGGCGAAGTGAGGAGGGTCTTGTCCTGCCTCGCTTGAGAGTGACAGGCTCTGGAGACTCTCCAAGGGAGATATTGTCTTGGAGGAGGTGGGAATGGGGGTGGGTTGAGGGGAGGGAGCTGGCGGGGTGGGAGGAGGGAGGGGAGGGGGATCTGAGGTTGGTATGTAAAAGGAGTGGAAAATCTTTTTAATAAAAAAAAAGAACCTAAGACACCAATAATTAAATTTTGTGCCTAAAAGGCAATGTGTCATTTGCACTAACCCCTAAATGACCAGTGCTGGTTTTCTGGCTCCAATGAAAACATAAAGAAGTTAGGAAATGCCATCATACTATTTGCTTGAAGTGTGACAAGTATAAATAATATGATGAACATGTTGAGCATTGCCATTCATAACTGCAAAATGGGAAGGAAATAATCTCTTATTATTTAATTTTTTTTCATTTTACATACCAACCTCAATTCCCCCTCCCTCCCCTTCTCCTGCTCTCCCTACCTCCCCCCACCCCATCCCTCATCCACTCCTCAGAGTGGGTAAGGCCTCCCTTGGGGATGATGGGATATCTTGCTCAGCCTTGATGTAAGGGGGAGGGGATTGGTCCTGCTTCAATTTGGAAATAATCTTTAGTGCAGATTTAATGAAGTAAAAACATATAAAGTAAAAGTGTTCTATTCTTACTAAGGATCATTACCAAAAAAGATGATGGGCTTTAGCATTTTGAAATCAGGATCAGTATATGTGATGAATTGTATGGAATTATGGGCAGAGTGATGATGAATAGTAATATAGCAAAGTTATGAATAATGGCTAATAAATGGTAGTCACAAGAATTATCTAAAATGAGGGAAAGAAAGATGCCTCAGAAGTCAAGAGTGCTTGCTGCTCTAGAGAATCCAAATTTAGTTCTCAGAAGCAACATTGGGTATCTCCCAACAACTTGTAACTGTACATCCAAGGGATCTGATATCCTCTCCTGAAGTCTGCAGATACCTGCATACAGGTGGTACATGTAAATTTATGAAGGTATACACACATAAACAAATAAAAATAAATCTTAAAAGAAGAATGATCTAAAATATCAGGAAAAAGTTGCTAAATAGACACTTTCTTCATTTTATCTCAAATTTTACATCAAATAAATATTTCTGAGTTGATAGTGTTTTATTATAATTTCTTATTGAATCTAACCAACATGGAAATCCTATTTACAATCAGAAACATGATCTTTATAGACAATTTCTCTTCAGCTAGATTCAACATGCTGTTGTCACTTATAAGAAAAGTATTAGGTGTCATTTGTCTTATTTTCCTTTCCCTCATGTAAATATTACACAGCAAATATCTTTCAAGAGGAAATACACTTGTGCTACCCAATTCTTTCTACTTTTCTTCAGAATTCAATGGTCCAGATTCAGGAAGGGTATGATCAAATTCTATTTGCCATCACTCTTTTGTCCCAGAATAAACATGATTTTTATCTTCTTGAAAGTTGCATGTATTTAACTCATAATCTTTGCTAATGTATAAATTATGCTTTATTAAAATTAAAACAGAAGCATCCAGCAGTGGTCATGCACACCTTTAATACTGATACTTGGGAGGCAGAGGCATGTAGATCTCTGCGAGTATGAGGCCAGTCTGGGTTCCAGAACAGCCAGGGCTATGCAGAGAAACCTTGCCTCAAATCATCCCCCTGAAAATTATATCAGAAGTGAATGTAATAGATTTTCTCTAGAAATTTGAAAATTTCTGCTTATACCCATGTTCTTTGTATTAACACATTCACATTTAGTTGTTTACTTAATGATGCCTTAAATGTTCTAATTTTAATGGGAACTCCTGATGTTCTTGGGCCATCAAAGGATATCAAATAATCTATGTGCACTATCATGGAGTTTGAATCTGCATGGGCCCTAACTTAGCCTTAACTAATAATCACGGGTCACTGTCACAAACAATTGCAAGGACAACAGGGAGTAAAAACGTATTAGCTAAACAAAAGTGAGGAGATGAATAAAGTAAATTCAGTGGCAATATAAATCTTTATCACCTCAAAACGTGAAAAGTGATAAAAGGAGTATTAAAAATAAGGCTCTGAGTTGAAATAAAACTTTATAAGATAGATTTGATGGAGTCATTTTTGTCAAAGTACCTACATTTTTAGAAGAAAGGTTCAAAGGTGGCTTGGTGACCATAGACAACAATTTTAATC
>LZPO01108140.1:40736-55868 GCA_001675575.1 Neotoma lepida | reverse complement strand
AGAAAGAAAGAAAGAAAGAAAGAAAGAAAGAAATGAAGAAAGAAAGAAAGAAAGAAAGAAAGAAAGAAAGAAAGAAAGAAAGAAAGAAAGAAAGAAAGAAAGAAAAAGAGAGAGAAAGAGAGAAAGAGAGAAAGAGAGAAAGAGAAAGAGAGAAAGAAAAACGAAGGAAGAAAAAAAGAACAGCATGGTCAGGTTCTTCATAACAACACTCCAATACTTCTGGTATCAACGTCTGTTTTAGTTACTTTTCTATTGCTGTGATAAAATTCCATGACCAATGCAACTTATAGAAGGAAGAGTTTATTTGAGGTTTACAGTTTATCCTCAAACAGTGCTTTTTAGTAATTCTGATGAAAGTTGCTTTGAGTCTGCACTGAGATAGCAGCAATGGAAAGAAAATTGGTCAGGTACTTAACAAGTTTCAGGGTAAAGCTCAAAGGATTCCCTTATGATTTGGATGTGTAATATAAGGCATTGAAGAGTCATTTGAAGATTTGGGGCCTTATAAAGTAGAAACTCAAAATGTGGGAAATGGCTTCCATTTGAAAGAAACATTGTAAGAACATGAATCATCAGATCATGCCTGAATCAAGTTTCTTAATTTTTTTATTTAAAAATCATCATAATATTAAAGTTAGTTAAGCTCTCCTTCTAGAGATATGTTAAGTTCAAACTTCCAAAATTGGGTCTTGAATGGGATGTTCTAGCAATTCTGAATTTAACCAGACTTCAGGCCCACTCCCAGACAGCATAGAAGTTTGTCAAAGATTCAGTAATTTGTCTATGGTTTTCTCTTTAATAATCATAAATCTCTTTTCTTTAAAAAGGGGGAACAATTGGGGTGCTTCATAGGTTTCAGCTGCCAGTAGATTACCACAGTAGAAGAGTTCAGGTTGTTTTTGTCTCTCCCCACTAGCTGTCATAGAATGGCATCCCAGAATAATTTAAAACTCTAGAGTATTCTATGCTTACTTTTCCTGCTTGGATGTTTCCAGGAACTCATGTACCAGATCAGCAGGGAAGAAATGAAAGAAGTGATCTCTTTTTCAGGTGAATTGACTGCATAAATAGGATGCAGTTATGACAGAGATTAGAAAGATTATATGTCATGATATTTAATCAATATTTTGTTTATAAATGGATAATGGAAATGTCATATTTCTTGTTACTAAAATGAGGAAATAGTAGCACCAGTTTCATAGATTAAATTGAAAGCAATATTTTGTAGAAAAATTATACTTTTTCTGTTTGGAAACCTCCATATGAAGTTGGATTCAAGATTTACACTTTAAAAAGTCTTCCTGAAGCTTTAGCATTTACCCCACCCAAAGGGTGATATTCCATTCTATAGCAAACCTAGGTCAGTATATGGTAAGATCCCAAAGGAGCTCAATCTTGCAAACATGTGTATAAGATAAGGTTTGATTTAGTAATTTTTCTGAAGACCCAGAAAGCACTGGATCTGGATCAGTATATAAATTCAGGTGGAGGGTATGGGAAAGGATGTTAAAAGGAGGTGAAAAAAAGTATAAAATGTTCATTAGAATTCTTATGTTATAAAGACTCACATGGTAGTGGAGAAAATAGGCATGCAACCATATTATGAAATTTGTTTCTGAAGTTCTTCATAGGATCTTGTCATGCTCTCCCAGAGTCACATAGCTTATTGATCATTGCTCAAAAGTACGTCATATTTTGACATTTTAAGATGATGACAATGGTCATTGAGAATACAAGCAAGTTTTTCTATAGGTGTTTTCATTGCTTAACCTTGTCAAAATTGCTGAATCCTATGTAAAAGAAGTCCATAGAACATTCATGATAAGAATGTTCAGGACAAATGAATGGATCCATTACTGTAGCTGAAAGAAATCATATGGAGTGCCACCAAACCAAAATGCAGACCAAAAGGTGTAACATTTCATGGGTCTGAAGAAGTTTCATAATCATCCTCAGGGCATGTTTCATTTACATGCTGTTTTCGCATTTCATGGCTTCCCAGTTCTAACAACAAAAGCAAAGTATTTTGAAAAAGCTTGGGACTCATGGAACTGACTCATTTGGAATCCTTACACATCATGTTGTTAAGGATATTCTGATTTTTCAATCTGGATGTTAAGAAGACCCAAATGTGGGGACATGTCCTGTCCCTAGTAAAGTCACAAATAACAATACTTTTGCTCCCTCATTAATTCAGAGAGTAGACAAACTTCAAAGGCTGTTCACTATTACTTACCTAAACTATACAAATATCCCAGTCTACTCTTCAGGCTATCCTTGTAGTGTTCTATAAAATTATTTAATTCATTTTGATTATTAATTGTATCATGGTTAACAAAGGGCCCTATCCATCTATCTATCTATCTATCTGTCTGTCTATCTATCTATCTATCTATCTATCTATCTATCTATCTATCTATCTATCTATCTACCTACCTACCTAACTATCTATATATCTATCTATCATCTATCTCTAAATTAGAAATTGAAGATAAAGGAAAGGATATAGTAAAGTAATGGCAGGTTCATCACAGACACAGTGAATTCAGCTTTTAGCTTGTATTTAGCAAGAGAAACCATTGGTAACAGGTGTGGAGGGCAGAGTTTCAAGGGCAAAAAGTTTGTCACATTAAATGAACCATAAGCACAGTTTTTCTGGCTGTACCACTGGTGATTCCAGTGTTAGAAAACAACTAAGAAAGCTTGTATATATACCAGATATAGATCACAAAGCGTTTCATAGACCACATGAGATCACAGAAGGGATACCTGATAGATTTTTATAATTTTTCTTCTTTGCCTCCCCACCTTTTTTGTTGTTGTTGTTCTGAAACAGGATCTCAAAATTTTTCCTGGGCTGGCTTAAATAACACAATTTTCCTTTCTTAGCTTCCCAGATATCTGCAATATAGTCATGTGATAGTGTGCATATCTACTGACAGGTTTTAAATAGAAGTGATACAAGCTGTGTATTGTTTTGGGGGTACAGTGTGGGAGTCATTTGAAAATGGCATGGCTAGAGTCAGGAAGGCTAGTTTGTGATAGACAGATGAACAATGATGACAATCTAAACTAGGGTAGTAATGGTAAGATTGTATTCATTCATTTAACAGATATCATAGCTTGCCTGTTACAGATGAGTTACCAGTTCTGTTTCCTGGAAAGGCTGGTATCCAAGAGAGGAAATATCACTATTTACACAGTGGTGAAAAAGTGATGATTATGTCTGTAATATACTATGACTTGGGTTTGAATTTCTTGCACAATGCAACCTCTTCCACTAGCGTGTGAGCAATTTGGGAGTAGAATCTCTTCCTTGTTTACTTTGACAGCTCTTAACATTACCTACAACACTTGCATGAACATATTATGAGCTCCATAACTGTTATCTATGAGAATGTAAATCATGCTATTATGAGAATGAATGAATGAAACTATCTCCGTAACAGTTCAGGAAATAAGTTCATTATAAAAAGCAAACCTAAGCTATTTTTTAATTGCTCACCCATTCTCACCTTACAGAGTTCAATAAAAGTCACACAGAAAAATAGAAATTTTAGCTCCTGTAGGAACTCATTCTTATTGCTTGTCACTATTGAAATTGCATACCAATTTCTATTTATTCTAGTAACAACATTTTCTCCTTAAAGACTTTGAGTTCCTAGAGAGCAGGGGAAATATTGTTATGTAGTTGCTGTTCAACATTGCAGCTAGCAGAGTCTGGCACTTCAAAGATACTCAATAATATTTACTAAGTGAATGGCTAAATTGACAGATGGATGAAATATTGTGAGAAAGATTAATCAACCTCAACTAGAGAAGATTTGCAAAAACTTCCTGGGTATTTGAGCTGGGACTTAAGAAGAAGGTTTATCTTTATTTTGGTACCATGCTGTCTTATAATATATCTAGATATCTAGCACCTAAAATACATGCAATAGGTAGCATGGGGGTTGATAAAATATGCAGTATTGCAAATAGATCGAAAATAGCTTCTTTGTGGATACATAGATTTCACATACCACTCCTTGTTATGAAGATCTGCCTGTCAGACAATATTAGACTCATAAATGTGCATTGTTTCAAGTTCCATATATGACTGAGCTACATTTGGAGAAAATGCACATTACAGAGATTGACTCAAATAATAATCTAGGTAAAGAGTGAAGATAGACTTTGTAATGACTAGGGTTGACTTAAAGAATGACCAGAGATTTTGCTTCAGACAATAAGGACAGAGACTAATTCAGTGACAAACGAATCATTTCTAAAATCAAGAATCACAGAATCTTCTAGATCAGGTGCAAAGTCTTTGAAGGTCATGTAGCTTGGATGCTTATGTCTTTGAAGATTTTCTTTTATAAATCTGGCTAGAAATATCTCCAACACAATGAAATTAATTTGTTAATATTATAAGCTACTGAAATGTTTTTATACTGAGAAGTCACTGAACAAGGGCTTTGAATTATTAAATTGAGGATAGAGTTTTTTTTAAAGAAACAAAGGCCCTTATATTTTTATCATTTCCCTAGAGAAGGTTATAATTAATTAGTTCAAAGATATAGAATTGAGAAAGAGATGTACATGAATGAAACTCCAGAATATTCTCAAAATGGTAGCTAATGGCTATTAATAATGAGACACGAACAAACATTTGAAATTCCAAGGAAGTAGAAATTATGGCAGAAGACAAGAGTCAAGGTTGGAAAAGCATTTTATAAAATATAAATCTTGACTCACTACTAAACAGAAGCTATGGAACTAGAATTTTATCTGAGAATGTATTTATACTATGTTTAAATAGCATAATATTGAAAAAATAAAGGAAAGATAAAAGCATAAGTAAAATATTTGCAAAGAATGAAGATTTCATTCCCATTCTGTTCTGGGCTGGACACAAATTTGGCTTGAGGGACAATAAAGAATGATTTACAGTCTCTTTTCTGAATTTTCTTTAAACCTCTTAATTCTGCTTATGAGATTTTATGCTTAAAAGATTTTATGATGGGCTATTCAAACTCAGTATCTTTGGTGATTCTACCATCTAAGACTATACAGAAAGCCAAAGGATTTAGATAGTACTTCAGTTCATGAGACGGGTATAAATATTTTCCTAGCATCCAGTGGCCCTTCAGGACTATAGCTTTGTTACTTGAAGCCTTCAGCAAGAAACCTCTTCTATGTGCCACTTATAGATAGCCAGGCTCTTCTGGGCTCTCCCATCTTCTCAACTTTTCCTACAAGGCAGTACAGAGACACGTTTAACTTACAACTTGTAGATCCCCCAAGACAAGAAATGGCCAAGCAAGATAGGCTACTGAAAATCAAGGTGATATAAGGAAATATGTAAGATGAAACAAGATTACCCAAATATAGATAAATTTATATTCTTACCTTTTCCATGATTAGAATACTGAAGTTCTTGGCCATGAAATTCAGTTATGTCCTCCAAATCTAGGCCAGAATGTCTTTAAAATCATTAAGAGGAAAACTGCATTTAGAAAACACTCTTGATTTATATTTAGGTGGCAACTTTTATACCTAATATTTAAATGTGCTTCATTATGCTTTATGATTACAATTTTCATATTGAAATAACATTTGAACTGTGTTTTCAATGTTTACTGTGTTTTACAATGAATACAGTAAAGATCTACACCATCAGAGAACTTTAACTGCCCAGTTGCGCCTTGCTCAAATCAGTTTAAACCACTCATTACAAATGATGAGTTACTGATAATGTAAATACAGTGGCAACTTGGATGTTTCTCTTGTTGTAGATAGGTGGTATAATTGAGATGCCTACCTGTCTGATTTGCTAGGCTCAGTGCTCAGTCTCATGTCCTGGTTGCAAAGGTCTCCAGGCTTCCAGTGGAGCCTATAAACAGTGAACTAAACATTCAGGCTCCCTCCCAGAGCTAAGAGCAAACTTGGTACTTCATATGAGAGATGAAGAGAGGATTGGAGTTATTTTGTACATCCAAGTCTTTCTAATAAATCAAGTTACTGGCATTTGGCTAAAGTATCCCCATAGGCAATGAGTGGTTGGGGCCTAAATGAACTTCTAAATCAGTGCTAACAGTGCAGCTCCTGTTTACATGTTTGCTGTGGTAGGCTTCTATGGAATATTTATTTAGAGAAAGGGTTCAATATAGGGCTGGCAAGATGTCTCAGCTGGTAATGGTGTTTGCTACCAAGCTTGACAATATGAACTTAATCCCCAGGACCCGCATGGTGGAAGGAAATTTGTCAACTGACTTCCAAAGTCATGCTATAGCATGTACAACTGATCTCATACGCACACACGTGTACACACACACACACACACACACACCCCAAATAAATAAATAAATGTCAAAAACTAATGATAAAAATAAGAAAAATTATATCTTTTTTATATGGGATTCAGATACACTCCAAAAACATTTGATAGGTAATAGCCTACCAGCCTGATGAATTTCTTTCTATCTTGGTATGCCTAATCTTTGCTAGCAACCTTGATGTTGGTATCCTAATTCTTTGGGGAATGTAATTCAGCCTTGCTATAAATTAAGGTGTATCCTCTCAATTCATATGAAGTTGGGGTTAACCTCTCAATTCATATGAAGTAGGTTTAAGCTTCCTAAATGGCTCTAAGTAAAGACAGTAATTCATAGATTTTTATTTGTATTAGTTTAAGTAATGAGAGTAGGTCCCTAGTCTAATATTCTTATAAGAAATGGTTAGGATACAGATATGCATAGAAGGAAGATAATTTGAAGATCATGGGAAGGTGGCTACATGTAATCATATCTGATAACACCTTGATTATAGATTTCTAGTCACTAAATTTATAAGAATATAATTGTCTGCAATTTTGTTGTGGCAGGTTTAGAGCACTAATATTCATGCCAATGATTTGCTACATAGCTTTTATTTACCTTTTTAGTTAAGGAAATTTTTTAAAAATATGTTTATAATTGAAATAAATTACTTTCCCCCTTCCTTTTTCTCCCTCCAACCTCTCCCATGTTTCTTGTATCTCCCTCAAATTGATGGCCTCTTTTCTATTGATTATGATTGTTACATATATACATATATAACAATATATACATATTGATGGATACATAAATATATAAATGAAACCTGATGAGTCCGCTTCTGTTTGTTTTATATTATTTCAAAGCTTATCACTTACTTGTATTGTATAAGCAATTAGGAGGTTGTCCCTGAGAGAAGCTAATTTGCCCTCTAGCAGTAGTCATTAGTTGCCTATAGTTCTTTGTCTATGGGTGGGACTCCATGAGATATCCTCCCTTCCACATTAGCACGTCTATTGATATTGTTATACAACTTGGGATGACAATGTTTTCCACAAGAACCACAGACTACAAACCCCAGTACTAGTCATGGAAAATCTTGATTTGAGCTGTTGGTTAATGTAGTCCACGTGATGCCCAGAACAATATAGGGTATTGTTGCTGTGCTTGGTTAACTCTCAGTGGTTAAACTTAAGTCCCTATTGCTGAAGATAACAAGTGCTTTGGCAACAGGACTCGAATAATTTGAGATGGATCTAATCTGAAAGCCTCCTTCCTATGGTGTATCTACCACAGTACCAGAAAGTACTATGAAAACTGACAAGGGAGGAATGCAATCAATAGTCCTATCCATCTAAGTTGCCTATGAATCACAATGACCAGGCTGGCAAGATATCTGTAAAGCTCCAATGGTGGCACTCACATGTTGTCAGTAACCAACAGCTGTCTTGTTGGAATTAAGGCCCACTCAACAGGAGGAAAATCATGCCTAGTACTAGACACCTAGCCAGAGACCCAGGACTAGTGAAGTTCTGGATCTTAGAGGAGAGCCTATTAGAGCCACTGTACTAGACCAGCATAATTCCTAACTACACTTTAATGTATATGCTTTTACCCAGAGGTAAATGTAGCTTTTAGCCCTCATCAAAGAAGCTTCTGTATATAGCAAATGGAGACCATTACAAGAAATGAGTCCTGGACATGATGCAGAGATCAAGGTGTCATGGGGAGCTCAGGCTCAACAGACACATCTTCAACACAACTCCTCCAACCTCAGGCTTAAAGAAGAAGGGAGTGGAAAGATTTTAAGACCCCGATGACCAGGAAATCTGCCATGAGATGGTATATCTAGAAATGGCTGCCTAAATAACACCTGAACAAAAGGTAGCACTTAGTAAATACATACTATTGCTCTAGCACTTCCCTCAGCTTTGGACATAAAATAGGAAATAAAGCAGACAAGAATCCTTATTTTAAGAGGAGAACAGGAGAATAGAATCATCCTGGTTCTGTTCTTTATTGGTATGTAACCTTAGGTTATTTACTTATCTTTCCTGTGCCTCTATTTTACATATCTACAAAAGGGTTTGTTGTAGTAGTGTATTTCAAATTTGTTATGAATAGAAGTGATTATGCATAAAACACAATAATATATGGCAAGTACAAACCTTTAACTCTCATTATGTCAGATTTTAGCCCAGATAGATAAAAATAAATGCATTAACTGACTCAACATAATTGTAAGTGCTATGAAAAACCATAAAGCATATGGAATATTTAAAATGATAAAAACAGGAAAGAACTTTCAGAGGGTCTATCAAGCACAGTCTAGAATATTTATTAGTCAAGGACAAACAAAATTAAATTGGACAAACTGTATTATTGTTATGAACAGACTAAAGGAAGAAGTAAGGTAAAGATTACTTTAGGCAGAGGAAAGAGAATTATGAAGAGCCTGATGTTAGGAAGATATTTAACATTTGATAGTAACCATAAAATATGTGAAGTACAGAGAATGTATAAAATTAATTGAATTAGAGAAAAAGGTTCCTGATATAAGTTTTGATTATAGGCCAGACCTGCCTTTATATTCCAATATAATGCAAATACATGTAGGCCTATATAAAACATACAAATTACTAGAATTTTTCCTTTAGAAATTCATATTGATTAGTCTCAATGCCCATTAAATACAAAATGTTACTTTAAGTACTAGGGATATGACAATGATCAAAACAGATAAAAAAACATATGCCTCAATGGGGCTTATCTTCTAATAGGTGAAGGTAAAAAATGAATATCTTTAAAAATAATATAGAATATTAATATTGATACATGCTAAAGGAGAAAGAAGTTGTAACCTCACAGGTGGGATTGGAAATACTGACAATGCAGATAAATTGCAATTGTTTTTAAACAGGCTAATTGGGTCTGGGTTGAACATGCAAATATGGGATCTGTTAGCAGGCAGATGGTGTTTAATGTGATGTGTTATAATTGGCTGAGATCACCAGATGAATTAACATAGAAAGAGAAGCCCAAATAGTACTTGGGAAGATGAGGAGGAACCAGCAAAGGAGACCAAAAGGAAGGCCAGTGAATGAGAAGAGAAAGCAATGGTTTGCAGTATCCTGGTTATTAAGTAAAGAACAAATTTCCAGGAGAAGGGAATATCAGCTGTGTCAACAAGCTGTTGGTAGGTCAAGTAAGATGATGACTAAAACTTGACCATTAGCTTTAGCACAAATGGCTCATCAAGATGACAGGAGGGAATATATGTGGGTAGCATAATGGCAAGAGTTTGAGGAAGTTCTGTTTGAATTGCTTCAATTTTCTCAGTGAATAATAGGAAGCTGGTTTATGAGTCACAACTGAAGCTGGGAAGAAAAAGATGGGAGCTTGGGGTGTAGGAATAGGTAGGAATAATCATCTTGGAAAATGTAAGAATTGGAAGGACCTGGAAAATATTGTATGTCTGCTGAGATGCATTAAAAATCCACTTGAAGTTCATGGTCAGGAATTTAAAATGAGACCGGCAAGCACAGCTGCAGCCTGCCCATCCCCTGCCCATCCCCTGCCCATCCTCTGCCCCAGTCATGCATAGCAGTGATAGTACAGTCCCAAACAGCATAAATAGAGATCTAACTTAGACTGTGATTTTTCCAATATGTAAAGGGAGCAGTTAAAATAATGTTTGTGGCGTTAAGGAAGGAAGAGGGAAACATCAGATGAACAAGAAACATAGTTGCTAAAGCTGAACAAATGTTTGGAGACAGGCTATAGAGAGTGAAGCATCAAGATGTCAAGCAGAAGAAAGAGAATAGGAAAAATGTTGTTATTGGGAGTAATAAGTGGCATGAAGGTGGTTTGAAGGAAGATAACTGCAGAAGAGGAAGAAATCAAGGAGTAGAATAGGCCAAAGTGTTGAAAGATCCATCCAACAATAATCACAACAGGAATACTATTTGGAAGAAAGATACTGAGCCAGGAATGAAGATATTCACAGCAGAAGTAACCAAGGATTGGCAGAAAAGGGAAAATGGCACAGAGAAGAAACTGTCAAACTCTGGCAGACTCTTCTCTTGAGGATAGTTTATAAAATCCCCACTGTAATTAAAGCCCTAGTATAAATCAATCTCTAGTCATTCTTCTATGCACTTCACCTCCTTTTCTGCCCAAGAGTTGCTTAACTCACAGTCCTAGTATGGGGGAGCCCTGTTGTAGTGTAAGTTTTTGTTTTTTCTGCTCTGTGTATCCTGTTTATTAGATTAAGAAATAGCTGAGATCAAACCTAACCAGAAATGGAGACCACTTATTTTGGACTTTATTTAAAAGTTACAGGAGTTTTCTTTGTAGACTCTAGGGCCATTAAATTGACAGGAAACTAAGACATGTCTCTTTAGAAAGGAAATCTCATGAAAGAGATAAATAGAAACATGCCAAACTTTACTTTCTTTGACAGATAAAAGCAGAAGTCATTAATTTGGCCATATATTCATTTATAAAATAACTTTTAGTTACCTTCTACATACAGTACTTATTATAAGAGTTACTGAGAAGGTGAGGAACAACGCTGATACTATGAGATTCTCAGTCTAGTGAGGGAAGCTTGAACTGAATAAGTAAACACATATACAAGGTGAGATTGGAAATTTATAGGTTTCATTAAATGATAAAAGAGAAATCTTGACGACTTATTTTATTCTAAATTTTTATGCTAAGTGTCTAGTTCACATCACCTTTACAATAACCATATATATTTGGTGATGCAATCATTAAATTTTATAGATTAAGAAACTGAGGCCCATATAAATAGAAACTATCTATGGATTTAAAAAGTTTTCTGAATGTGTGTGCTTCTGTTTCTTCCCATGTAAAATGAGGAAAGCTACGATAATGAGAATTCATGTAAGTGAAGGACTCAGAATGTTTCTTAGGATTATACCCATTTTTACCACAACAAAACTATAGTTTGGAAAGGTTAAGTATGAACACTAGTATACAGGTTATTTTTTTCTTTTATAGATTTGTTTGTGGATTTCACATCATGCATTCCACTTATCTCCATGTCTCTTTGCATCTGCCATCTGCCCTTACAACCTCTCCCCAAATCAAAACCAAATTTAAAAGAAAAACTAAAACCAAACAAAACAAAGAAAAAAAAAACAAAAACAAAAGCAATAACAACAACCAAACCCCAAAAAGAAAGAAAGAAAAATCATCTGTCATGGAAGCTGTAGTGTGGCCCTTGAATCACACAGTTCACCCTTTAGTCCATTCATTTTTACTTGCAACTGTTCATGGCTATGAGTCATTGGTCTGGCTCAAGGCCTCTGGTTTCTGCTACATCACCTATAGTGGGCTCTCTCTGGGGCTCCTCTTAGATATCCTGTTGTCCTGTGTCATGGAGAACCTGCTGTTTTGGATTGTAGGTTCCTTTGTCCCCTTCACATGTTCCAACAGTTTATAGATCCACTGGATGCTGGAGAGGGACAACTCATAGTCCTGTTTCTGAGCCTGGTAGAGTTGGTCAGCCCCATCAGCTTTTCCTCCTCATGGCTACCCAGGCACACTCTCCAGCACTGCCTTGGCTAGCTCGCCCAATGCAATCTGCAGCAAGGAACAGGGCCAGTTCTCCTGCCCTTGAGCCCTTAGATCCAGGTCCCCCTCACTCCCATTGCCAGGACCAGCTCTACTGATTTGTCCAGGCAAGGTACAGGGCCCTCTCTCCTGATTGCTGCAGGAGGAATATGAGGGGAGGGGAAGGGGTCAGCTCTCTTGCTCTCACTCCCTCAGGGCTGGCTCACTTGCACCCCTAACAACAGGGTCAGCCCTAGTATGCTGCCCAGGAGGAGGTTGCGGGGCCCACCAGCTCCTGTGTGCTGCGGCTGGTATGGGGTAGGGCTAGATCTCTCACTCTTGTGACCCTGAGGTCAGCTTTGTCACCTGCCACAGGTAGCAAGAGGTGGAAGAGGGAGGGCATCTTTCCCTCACCCATGCCACCACATGGCAGACAAGGGGTGGGGTGGGATCAGCTCCCCTGCTCTCACACCCTCAGGGTTGACTTGCCTATGTCCCCAACTGCAGGGCCAGTTATATTGTGCTACTCAGATGAGGTGTATGCTCTACGATGAAGAATGGGGCCATCTTTCCCATGTGTGGGGGTGAGCTCTCCCCTGAGATGTAGGGCCAGCTTGCCTGCTGTACTTAACCAAACAGGGTTAGGGCTAGCCATTCCAGGGCGAAGGATGGGGTCAGGCCAGCTCAGCATGGTTCCAATGACCCCCATGCTAACATGGGCCATGGATATCATCACAGACACCAGTTACAACAGGACCACGGATCCAGACATACGCCTCAGCAGCAGCTCAGGCCCAGAGATCACCACAGTCCCTTCGGCAGCACAGGTCACCCAGATCAACATGGCCCCAGCAGCAGCATGGACAAACACGGTCCCAGGTGGCTGACCAGACTCCAGGCGTCCACAGAGCCCTCTGTGACAACTGGAGACAAAGAAACCATCCCAAACCCTGGATGCCACAGGGCTATGTATCCAGACATGGCCCTAGGCAACAGCCAATGTGGGGATGTCTCCATGGCTCCAGGTGACAACACCAGCCACTCAGGTCAACAGGGCC
Source organism: Neotoma lepida (assembly GCA_001675575.1). Lineage (NCBI taxonomy): Eukaryota > Metazoa > Chordata > Mammalia > Rodentia > Cricetidae > Neotoma > Neotoma lepida. The sequence continues at coordinate 42,931 of LZPO01108140.1, read as the reverse complement.
CAGGGTACAGCATGATCATTGGACACCAACATGGTTCGAAGTGGCCAGCCAGACTCCAATTATACACATGGCCCTCAGTGGCAATATGAGCCTGGACATCAACTCAGGCCCTGGCCACTGTAGGGTCATGGATCCAGACAAGGCCCTCTGCATCAGTCCTGACCCAGACAATATCATGACACTTGTTGACAGTGCAAGCCACTCAGATCAGGATGTCCCTGGTGGTAGCATAGTCCTTGAACACCCTCATGGCCACAGGTTGTGGTCCAGACCCCAGGGCAACTATATGACCTTTGGTGGCAACATGGGCCATGGACATCAATACAGACCATAACTGTGGTAGGACCATGGATCCAGACAAGTTCCTCAGCAGCAATCCAGGACAGGTTTTCACCATGGCTCTAGGTGGCCCTGAAGGCCACCCAGGTTGGCATGGCCCCCACAGCAGCATTGCCCTCAGACACAAATGCTGCCCCAGTTGGTAGCTCAGACCATAGGTCCCTACATGGCCCCCAGTGGGGTCAGGAGCCCAGAGCAAAACCTGGCCCCTGGTTATAGCCCAGGCCCAGACATCTCCCTGGACTCCAGTGGCCATCTAGCCATTCACTTCAACCCGTTCCTCACCACCCTCACTTCTCCAGATCCATTTTTCTCCCCAGCCCACAAACCATTCCACCTGTCCCTCTCTTCCACCTCCACACCCTGTACCCTCTCACCACAATGGTGTCTGACCACCCAGCGCCAGGGCTCTTGATTAGGTCAAAAGTGGTGCTTGGTTGAGTAACGCCAGCACCAGCCACAAGGAATGGCATGGAGCTGTTGCATTTTCTCTCCCCTGTGCCGGGTCTAGAGACCGCGGGCAGCATTTGGTATGATGGTACCCGATCCTGGTTGACCCCCAGACCAAAAAGTCTGGGAGGGTGCCATCTGTATCCTCCACTAATTCAGGACCCTAGTATACAGTTTTGAAAAGTAAGTGTAGATGCTCAATAAATAGTTTTCTCTGAGGGACAAGACTGATGCTATTGTGTGCTTTCCATCCCCTCTGAAGCCCATGTCCTATGACCCAGTACATTTTTGCACAGGCAAGCAAGAGTTAAGCATGGGGTAAAAATACATTCAATTTAGTTCCATTCTCCATGCCTGAAGATAGTCAACAAACTGCATTACAGAATTAGGATATGTGCAGTGTTAAACTGTGGCACAAAATGACAATGAAACAACTAGGAGAGAGGAGGGCATTTAGTAATATGAGATTAAAAATATGAGAAATAAGCAGTATGTCCCTGTTTTCCTAATCGGCAAATTACATACAATACATCATGGTGGTATTACTATTTATTTGGGTTTATCTTCTATAGCAGAAAACTACGATTATATCCAAACACTACATGGTGAAATTAAACTAGACATAAAAGATCTATTAACAATTGTAGCTCCATAAAGAAGACAGGACAGGGCTTACCCAACTCTTATTTTCTAAGTTCCATAAAATTAAGAATTCCATTAGATAAGTTGTGAACAACTATTGCTCAGTCAAAAATTGTAGTCCTCTTCAAGTTAGCTTTTAAATGTTGGTTCTTGTCCTACACATTAGCCTGGATATTTTTCATTGTAACACAGTAATAGTTCATGAACATTAAACTCTCTAACACTACTATGCTTCTACACAAGAGACAGTAGTGGTAACATTCTGTCCTTTGGTAGAATCATGTGACACTGTCATATGTAATCCTCATGGTGAAGTATTTCTCACCCATGACCATCTTCTCTGATCAGTTCCTATCAAGCAAATGAACTATATGCTCTCCCTTCCCATCTGTGCCTCTGTTATTGCACTTTTTTGGCCTATTATTAATAGGTTTGCTAATTCTATATCTCTACAGACTGCAAGCTCCCTGAGGATAGGAACAAAGCTAACTCCTTTCAGGCTTCTTATAACTTAAAACAAGGTCTGTGGAAGTCTAGAAAAGGGGAAGAGGGCAGAAGATTGGGGTGAGCAGAATGAGTGGGGGTCCCTAATATAGTCAGCTAGATATATGGAGGTTTCAGCAAGCTACTTCCAGGTATGCCCTGCTAATTCAGCTAAGAGACTTCAAGATTTGCACCAAAACAGCTTCATGAAGCTTTCTGTGATCTACTGTGACAATGGAATCATCCTCTATGCAAAATGGAAATACCATGTATAAAATGAG
>LZPO01108140.1:12474-33146 GCA_001675575.1 Neotoma lepida | reverse complement strand
AAGCATGGTCAACTTCCCAGTGGTTAGCCCCTTAAAGACAACTAAGTCCTTCCCCATCTCCTTCCCCACCAGAATCCATCAACTGTGAGGAGCCACACCTCAGCACCTTCAACACAATTTTTAAGGGCTCTCTTCAATGGCTTTCTGTTTGGACTGTTTCCCTTTTTAATTTTTTGAGGAGGGAGAGGTTGCCACAGAAGCCCCCAATATCTCTCATTCTCAATTATGAGTCTGCCATCATCAACAACACTGCAAAAGAAGCCTCCCTGCCCATAACAACCAGCAGTAGCACAGATCATGGACTTCCACATGGTTTCTGGCAGCAGCACAGACCATGTACATACACATGGCCTCTGGCAGTAGCACAGCACACAGACCTCAACATGTTCCCTGGTGGCATCACAGACCATGGACTTGAGTATCCATTCTTACATAGTATATCTATATTACTCTATTCTCCAAGGAGTATCTCTAGAGAACATCAGGGAAGATAGGGAAGAAAGAATTTAAAAGATGGATGGGGAAGAGATTCATGAAACACTTTCATCCAGTTATTTCAACCATGAGCACAAAGCATCTGTGGATTCCTGCACAAAATTGAATCCTCAAACTTTCCATTATGCATATAGGTGGTACCTCTGAGGCCATAATCCTTCCTTAGGAGCAAATGACTGTAAATGGTTGCTGGATGGAGGGGTATTATTTCTCATAGCATAGCCACAAGGAGCCTATATGCAAAGAAAAAGCAGTTCAGAAGAAAAGGAAGATACCAGCGGATAATTGGGATGCATACAATAACAATACATTGACTACATATATTAATGTATTCAAATATCAAGGAGTAAATAAAAAGAATATATCTAACTAGATATGATGTCAATCTCTTTATAATGGTAAAATTCAAGAAGGAGTTTTTGTATTGATATTCAGGGTCACTGTGCAACTTACATGACTAAATATTAGGTGAATGCTTGATTACTAAAAAATCAAGTAAAATATTTAAAAAAGAAAAAAATGGCTTTAAGAACTATTATGATTTTATTGCTCTAAGGATCAAATGCACATAATGACTTCTTTTTTTTTTAAGAAAAATTTTCCCTTCATTTTACATACCAATCGGAGATCCCCCTCTTCCCTCTTCCTGACCCCCCAACCTCCCCCTTCCAACCCACCTCCCTCTCCCCTCCTCAAGAAGGCAAGGCCTCCCATGGAGAGGCACATCCAGTACAGGCATGTCCAAGCCCATCCCCTTGCCTCAAGGCTGCAAGAGGTGCCCCATCATAGGTAGTGGGCTCCAAATGACTTCTTAGTACATCTCCAATCAATTATCAAATTTTCACATTAAGATTCATAACCTAGGATGACAGAAATGCTAAGTAGATAAATGTGTGTCTCGCAAAGCTTGATGACCTAAGTTCAACAGCCAGGACCCACATGGTATAAGGAAAAATCAACTCTTACAAATTGTCCTCTGATCTCCTAGATGCACCATGTCATGTGTGTGCATACACATGCACACACACACACACACATACACATGCACACATGAACAGACGCGTGCATGTGTGTCATACACACACATGTACAAGTACACATACACACAAATTAACAAATTAATAATGTAGCAAAGAATTTAAAATATTTAGAACCCTTCATCTACTAGCCTCATTGGTTTTCATCAATATTATTACACCGACTATTTTTTAGTGTTTCTAAAGGCAAAGAACATTCATAATTCTGAACCTAATATGCACCATAATTCTATTGTGTGGCCTTGAAATGTGTGGAACAGAAGCAACTCCAGAAGAATTAAATCTATCTCTCTGTCCCAAGTGTAAAATGTTATATCTAAGTATATTCAGTCACAATTCAGAATCAATTAATTCTAGAAGTGAAATGCCTGAGTTCTTTTGAATCATAGACTATGAAATTTGGTTAACTTTACCAGATACTGTCAATCGGTTTTTCAAACTTTTAGCAATTACTTATAATCCTGCCAGAATTGCACAAAAGATCTAATTGTTCCACATCTTTGTCTATGTTTGATAATATCAGCCTTCATAAATTTAATCATTCTTCTGGGAGTGTAGTAATATCACATTGTTGTTTTAATGTGCAAGTCACTAATGACTAATAATAAATAATATCTAACAGTTTTCATTGTTTATAAACATTTATTAGTCTTATAAAATGACTATTCAAGTGTTTTACCAAAATTTTAAATTGGTATGTTGTCTAGTACTTGTGTTGCTATAATAAAATATAAAAGACAGCTACTATACAAAGGAAAAGGTTCATTTACTATGAAATTTGATGGTAGAAATTCTAAGTAAGATGAATCTTCTTTTTACTGTCTGGTGAGGGGTCTTCTGTCTGGGTTTTAATGTAGGTGATGGAATCACATGACAGGAATACATGCAATAGAAATCACATACAAACGCAGGTAACAAGAACCTAACCCCCAAAGGCTAAATTCACTTTGTAACAACTCTCACAATAACTAATCTAGCCCTGCAAGGACTAACCTAGTCTCTTGATAAAAGTCTATTCATGAAGATGCCTCACTCATGATCCCCAAAACACTGTAAGAGCCTCATTACTTTAAAAAAGTGCTTGTTTACTTGTAGAGGAATTTCTAAATGGTCTTATTAAATAAAAAACATGGAGCCACAAATGGAGGTTAAAGCCTGAGAGAGATCAGAGGAATAGGAACAGCCACAGTTAACCTCACCTCACCAACTCTGCAGCTTCCAAAGAGAGTGACTTTCTGTATGCATATGCCTATATGCCTTTCTGTTCTGTTCTCTCATTGGCTCTCTCAGCCCAGCTATATCACTTCCTCTACCTGCCCAGCTCTGTCACTTCCTGTTTGTCTGTATAGACCTCCAGACCTCTATGGTTGGTGTTGGGATTAAAGGCATGTGTCACCACGCTTGACTCTGTTCCCCAGTGTGGCCTTGAACTCACAGAAATCCAGATAGATCCCTGCCTCCCAAGTGATAGGACTAAAGGTATGTGCTACCATTGCCTGACTTTTGTTTTTGCTTATAGTGGCTGGATTTTTCCTCTGATCCTCAGATAAATTTTATTGGAGGACACAGATAAAATATCACCACTCTTCCATTCCCTGTTGTTTTCTCACTTACCTATAACTCTGTGACAAGTAATTGGTGACTAACTCATGTAACAATTCATCCAAGATATATTCCAAATATGTTCCGCCTGTCTATGTTCACCTTTAAGGTTGTAGCTCAAGCCGCAGTTGTCTTTTGCCCAAGCTAATAGATCATCCTCTGAACTTGACTCTTTACTATTAGAATCCTTTTAATCAATTTTCCACACTGAAGCCATACCAATATTTTCTAAATGGAAATCTGACTATGTCAATTTCCTGCTGACACTATACATCAATACTATTTCATTTTTTTGACAGAAATTATAATCCTTGAACATACTTTTAAAATATTATGTTCTTCATATTCTGGTTCCTCATTACATGTATTACTTCCTCTTCAACCAAGCCTATTTTCCCAGCTCTTCAATCAGCCACACTGATTTTCTTAGTTCCTTGAATGGGCTGTATACTTTCTTTCATTTAGGTCTTTATGCATGTATTCTCTCTTTCCTGAATAAGTCCCACCAATACTGCTTCAAAACTTGGCTAATTCATATTTATCTTTAATAGATCACCATGAGTCACCTCCTGTATATACTCCCTTGAATCATCATGAGTAAGTTGAATGACTCTTCTAAGTGCTTTCATGACACCAAATGTATGCTTCTATTTCACTATATTATAAATACCCATTTATGTTTCTGTTTCCTCTATGTGACCATTACCATCTTGAAGGCAAGAGCTGTATCTTATTTTATATCCAAAGCTTTCACCAAATTACCTGATACATGGTAAATATCCAATAAGCAAATAAAGGGACAATAAATGAATAAATGAATGAAATCATACCCAGACATATTTATACATTTTATAGAATGGAATTATGCTGCTGATAGTTGACTATTGTCACTAGTACTAAAACTACAGCCTCAATTGTCATCTCCAAGGAATACAGTATTTTCAAAAAGCTGAGATGAAACCAATGTAGCCTTAAATTCCATTAGCTCAAGGATCTGGCAAGGCTCTTTGTAGAAATCACTGCTTGTTGGAGAACATTTCTGGGATAACTCTAGGAAGGCGCCTACTCAAAAGGAATAAAGAGAAGAGGGCAAACACACATGATGTTCTGTTCATGGAAATGTCAGAACATGGTGACAGATGAGATTTGAAGAACAAAGCACACTGAAGTGCCAAAAGTTACTTTCTAATTTTTTTCCTTTTCTCAGCCAATAGGTCTATCTCCTTAAACTGTTGGATAGCTCATAATTTATCACTATGTAGAGAAAAGACAATACTACCTTTGGCATTGTACATTCAGTCAGAAGAATGTCCAGGCATCTGCTAGGATAATGGAATCAATGGGTTATTGAATATGAGTCAGACATTAAAATGCATGGTGATCACAAAATGCCAGGTGAATATTTTCATTTTAATGGGCCCCTATCTGAGAACATGTATAGTTAGGATTGTAAAACATACTGGATATGAAGGCTCAAGAACTCATATCCAGCTTCACTTACTCACTGTTAACACCATACATTATTAATTTAATTAATCAAATACTTACTGAGCTCCTCTGAGATTGACATTGACTTGTTGTTGTTGTTTTTGTTTTTGTTTTTCAAGACGAGGTTTCTCTGTGCAGTTTTGGTGCCTTTCCTGGAACTCACTCGGTAGCCCAGGCTAGCCTCAAACTCACAGAGATCCACCTGCCTCCGCCTCTCGAGTGCTGGGATTAAAGGCGTGCACCACCACCGCCAGGTGACATTGATTTTTTTTTTTAATTTTGGAAATACCATAGCAAGCAAGATTATATCATATAAAATTTTAATTTGGACAGACAAAAATCAAGTGAAAAATTTAGAGAATAACTTACATTTAGAGGCAAAAAGAATGAATAAATGATATTAAAATATTTTCTCTAGTATATAGTGAAATTTCTAAATTAGGTTCTAAGAACAAGGTAATTTATTGTCTCATATAATAGGGAAAAATACAGAAGTTAGGTAGGTTCCAAGGTTTGTTCATAAATATCTCAAGGCTATCTTAAAAAATTCAAGCACTTTCCAATTTTACATCAATCTTTAAGGTTCCTGTTATTCTGGGAACAATATGCTTCTGCAATATGCAATGTCATTGGGAGCTATAACAAAAGCCAGAGGAATGGGAGAGAAAATCTTCTCCTGCATCTTTCATAAAGACAGAGGAAGTTGACTTTGATATAAATGACACTTCATTAGTTTCAGGGTCCCTCAACATATGTTCCTTTGAAAGTTCCAAAAGGGACTGTAACAACTGATTTGCAAGATCATACGGGTATTGTACCTCTCTTTCTCTGTGTCTCTTTCTGTATGTGTCTCTGTGTGCTCTCTGTGTCTCTCTGCATGTGTCTCTCTGCATGCCTCTCTCTGTCTCTGAATCTCTGTCTCCCTCTGTATATCTCTGTGTCTCTGTCTCTATATGTGTCTCTCTGTATGTCTCTGTTTTTGTCTCTCTCTGTCTCTGATTTTCTCTATATCTCTGTTTCTGTCTCTTGCTGTCTCTGTCTCTCTGTCTCTGTCTCTTTACTTATTTGTCTTTCTCTGTCAGTCAATCTCTCTCTCTCTCTCTCTCTCTCTCTCTGTCTCTCTGTGTGTGTATGTGTGTGTGGTACATGCACATGAGATATCAGTGCACATTCCCATGCATGCACATAACAAGGCCAGAAGAAGAGAACATCCTGTGTCTTCCTCTATCTCTGTCTGCCTTATTTCCTTGAGATGGAGTCTCCCACTAAACCTAAAACTTCCCATTATGGCTAAGCTGGCTAGCTAACAAGTTTCTGTGACCTGTTCAATGCCGCTCTGCAATGCTGGAGTTTAGGCATACACAGTTATATCCAATTTTGTTACATGAGTACTGGTGATTCAGGTAGGTTCTCATACTTTGATAGCAAGTGTTATTAGCCACTGAGCCATCTACCCAGAACAAGGTATTTTTGAAAACATAAGAAAAATATTTGAACTACCTTCAGTTAAAGCCACAATCTCTTCCCATGCCTGAAATCTTTACCTTCATACCACCCACTGTATCACACAGCACTGGAAATGCTGCAGAAATGAAGGTACCAAATAGAGACCATATCATAGTATGTTATCTACCACGAATAATATCAGACATATGAAATATTGAAGAAAAATGTTTGAAATATCCAGAGCTAAAAACTTATCTGAAAATGGTTAGAATACATGAAATTATATGGAACATTTTAGTCTTCATTTATATTAATCATAAAGTTCTTTTATAATTGCATAATAGTTATATTACAACATCAATAGAAAGCTTTGGATTGTTTGATGTTCCATTTAATGAAGGGAGATTAGTCAGGTAAAAATGATTTGCTGTGAGTTGATGAAATTGAGAAACACAGTAAAAGAAATGAATTTACCACTACTGTGAGTCCATTCCTTGAATTTGTTTATAAGCACCATCAATTCAAATAGTAATGTCTGCTCATGAAAGCTTAGAAAGCCTTTCTTTCATCATATATGCAATATATTTGATATGGGTTCTCCCAAATTGGACAGCAATCCTAGAAATCTAATGTTACTACAGGTAAACTGGGATGATGAAAGCAGTGTTCATAAATAATCATTGATTAAAAGTGAAAATTTAATCAATGTTAAGTAAAAAGCTTATGTGCCATTCTATGGAAAATATTGTAAAATTATAGCCAGTATAAGGAATGGTCAACGAATATCAGCCAAAAAATTCTAGATTAAAAAAAGTCAATTTTCCAGGCATTAACATAAAACAAATTGATACTGGATTTTTGTTATCAGATTTATATGTCATAACTTGTGGCTTAATCTCTCCTATTAAGTATAAGTTATTAAACACAATTTTATAAACACTGTTTGAATTCTTTTATCTAGAAGAGTATGTCCCTCAAATCATTAAAAGCTTTGGTTCCTACTCCTACACAAAACAATTCTGAAGTAGGCTGTTGCTCCTGTCTCACTCCACCCATCTCTCAGTTATGCCTAGACCCATTTGCTGGATGTGCCAAGACAAGAGAAAGGACTAGTCTTACATAAAATTAGTGTTCATTTACTCGTATTAATTCTTAACACTTCCTTATTGTCATATTTCCTTAGTCTTTTGTCTCCTACTCATCTATACTATTCTTTTATGCCTTCTGTGATTCTTAATTTTGTGTGTCTACTTGACTTAGTTAAGGAATACCCAAATAGCTAGGAAAACATTTTCTGAAGAAGTCTATGAGGAAGTTTCAGGAAGAAGTTAGCACTTGAGCTAGTGCGCTGAGTAAAGAATATGTATCTTCACTGAACAATGTAGGTGAACATCATCCAATAAAATAAAAATAATCAGGTAAGTCAAACTCAATCTTTTACTTCTTGAGCTGGGATTCTTGCAGATTGTCAAATCATAGTTTTATCTAGTTAGGATTATAGAAAATCATACGCACATATGCTCATATATCCATTCTTCCCATCTCTCTCTTTCCCTGCCTCTCTCTGAAATATACATTATATATATTTCCATCATATATAATACTACAGCTTCCTTACCTCACAATTGAACTCTGTAAACTCCCATGTTCCTATCCTCACACTCAGAAATTGTGCCTTATCCCTTGTTGCTATAAATGTTCTGTGCCAATATGCCACTCTCTCACTAATCCAAGGACTTTCCTCCAATAAATATATAAATCTCTGCCTCTCTATCTCTGTCTCTCTGTCTTTATGTTTCTGTCTCTGTCTCTCTCTCCTTCCCTCCCATCAAGTTCTCCTCCAGTCATAGGTCACTTTTATATTCTCATAAATGAGCTACTGTTTCTCCTATCATAAAGACAAAAAAAAAACTCAGTTCTGATTTCTTCTTCCAGCTAATGTCTCATTTTTATTCTTCCATTTATTAAAAAAATTCCTAAATGATTACCTATGTTTATTGTTTTCATTTTTTCCATCTAAATTCTCTTTCCTGTCCATTCTAAACAGACTTATACTTCCTATGAACTAAATATTTATGGCTTCCATATGACAATATATCGTGTTTTTCCTCTGTTTCTACCTCACTTGATATTTCTAAAGTCTTTGACAAAATTGATTATTCTCCTGTAAACAAACATTTGACCTGCCCCAAACCATTAATGAGGGTTTTGCTTCTTCCTTTCTAGCTATTCCTCTTTTTAAATCATCACTTACACACCCATATGTAAGCACTCATTTCTTCATCCTCATTTTTCCTCCAACTACAGACAGTATCACACTCATATTTTCTAGTTCCAACATATAAAACATGATCTATACACTTATGACTCTCAAATTTATGCCTTCAATCTATACCTATGCTTTGAGCCTCCATAACCAACTGCCCATTTGACATCTCTATTTCTTATTAGCTTGCCAAATTTAAACATCTTCAACTGAACTCCTGACAACCAACCTTACTTCATTTTCCAATATCTGGAAAAATGGTCTATTTCACTCATTATTTCTCTTCTGTTTATAATTCATATTCACTAGATCAGGAAATTCCATTTACAACACTTCAAAATATGTCCAAATCGTATAGCTTATAATCATGCCAATGCCACTAGAGTGATGATCTTTTATGGTGATCATTGCTATAATGATCCTTACTTCATTTTCCAATATCTGGAAAAATGGTCTATTTCACTCATTATTTCTCTTCTGTTTATAATTCATATTCACTAGATCAGGAAATTCCATTTACAACACTTCAAAATATGTCCAAATAGTATAGCTTATAATCATGCCAATGCCACTAGAGTGATGATCTTTTATGGTGATCATTGCTATAATGTAGCCCCCCTTATTATTTCTCCTCTAGCTCCAAAGCTACCTCTTCTAATGGAATGGAAGCTCCATTAGGGCAAATATTTCAATTTGTTCTGTTCACTGCTTTATTACCAAGCTATAGAAGAGTATATACTGTAAAGAAGGTACACTGCAGTGAATTCAAAATTCAAATTTCAATCTTTAGCAGCTGTTAATATTATGTCATTAATAGAATTATCCCTTAAGAAATGATTAGGCCATTCCATCACACTCCACAATAGTGAATAGAAATGGGTGTCCTTATAAAAGACCATCAACTTCTAAAGGGTGCAGTTATTCAAGGAGACATATTTGAAATTGAGTGTAGATCCTCATTACACAACTGAATCTCCTGATGCTTTATTCTTAGACATCTAGCTTCCCCAAAATGAGAAATTAATTTCTATTGTGTATAAATCACTACCTTATGACAGTTTGTTAACACATTGCAGGTTAAGGCAGAAAGTGTGTAAAACATATCTGTTGAACTAAAGAATGAGTTTTCTTGAGTTAAGTTCCATGCCCACTCTTTAACATTTTGCTTGTAAAATAGGTCAAACATCCATATTTTTTAAAAAAAGATTGTATGCATAGTATATTGTGAATGTATGCTCTGTGTGTGTGCGTATGTATATGTGCCTATGTATGTATGCATGTGTGTGTGCATACATACGGAGGCCAGAGGTCAACAATAGCTGTCTTCCTCTATTAGTTCTCATTTTTAAAATATATATTACATTTAGTCTCTTAGTTTCTGTCAACTTCATTCCCTCTCTTCCTCTCCCCCTTCTCACCTCTCTCTCCCCATGTGTGTGTGTATGTGTGCATGTGTGTGTTTGTGTGCGTGTACATGTGCGTGTGTGTGTGTGTACATGCTCAAGTCTTGCACTTGGAGGTTAGAAGACATCTTTCAGGAGCCAGTCCTCTCCTTCTGCCATGTAGGTTTGGGGAGTCATGAGCATATTGTCAATCTGAGCAGCAATCACTCTTATCTGCTGATCCACCTCAAGGTCCCCCACCTTATCTTTTGTTCAGAGATTCACTTAGCTTATCCATTGGCTAAAATTATTTTCCAGCAAGCTCTGGAGATTCACCTGTTTCCAATCTCACCACACATACATACCATTGCTGTGGTTGTTGGCACTCACCACCATGCCTAGCTTTTACCTGGGTGCTGGGAACCTAAACTCAGGTTCTCATGATTGTGTATCAGGCATTTAGCCAACTGATCTCCCTAGTCCTAGCATGCCTATTTTAGAACAGTGTCATCAAATATCTTCCTTCTAGATACAGAGGTGAATAAGGAAGCTGTAAGTACTTGAAGGCAAGTTTTACACTAGGTAAGAAATCTGTAAAGTCTGCCATATAGAACAAGGAGATAGGGCAATAAGGAGGATGCTTCTGATAATATGGTGAGGTAAGAATCTCTCTAAGCAGTGACATTTTATCAGGGATCTAAAAGATAAGGGGAACAACAAGATCTAGTGGAAAAGCTTTCCCAAGTATTAGGAAGAGTTGTACAAAGGTCTTAAAACAGGTAGAACTCTCTCTCTCTCTCTCTCTCTCTCTCTCTCTCTCTCTCTCTCTGTGTGTGTGTGTGGTGTGTGTGTGTGTGTGTGTGTGTGTGTTTGTGTGTGTGTTTCAAGTGCTGAAAAGAAGGCAGTTTGGCCAGAGAGCAGAAAATAAAATGTATGAGTCAGATGAAATGAACTTGAACACTGATGTTAGACCATCTTCAAGCCTTGGATACTAAGTTCATCCATGTGAAAACACATAAAACAGCCATTGACAAGTGGAGTGAAATGATTTATTCTGTGCTTTACAACACTGATTTTAGCTTCTAGATGGAAAATAAGTTATAGAAGGGTCCAATAAGAAATCAGAAGATCAACCTTGTTATAAATGATGGCATCCAACACTCCCTGGAATTAAACTTTAGTCCTTTGCTCATTGAAAAGGAATGCTTATGATAATTTTCCATAAATCATAAAGTCTCTCAATGAACTCCCCAAAAGGAAATGTTCCTAATAATCCCTCATACTTTGGCTTAAGTTCAGTGTTTGTGACATCCAGATCCATATTATGAAACATGCAAGCATATTCTTGAAAATAGTTTCTCAATTTTAATAACCTCTTTTTATCCTTGGAATAAAAGTTTTGGTGTTCTTGAGAGATGAGAGAGAAATTATTGATGAAAACACTTTCATATTAGAAAATTCCTGAAACCATACTAAAAGTATCAATTCACCATCCACTTGTGATATAGATTCCAATTATCAAGCAACATATCATTGATTGAGGTATTCTATTTGTTTTGTGGTTATATATCTACCTATATATCATCTACATCTATCACTTATCTTTTGGATCCAGGGATGGGAGCATTTCGTGATCTTCAGTATAATTTATCAATTTGTATACCAGAATAAATTCATGGTTCAATCATTTATGAGTTTTTGTTTGTTTCCACAAAAAGATATGATGCAATCTTATCCCTCAGTAACTCAAGAATGTGAACTTATTTGGAAATAGAGTCATGTAGATGTCCTTAGTGACAAAGTGACATCAGTATACGCTAATATGATTAATGTTCTTATGAAAAGAGGGAATTTTGGACACAATAACAGAGATGATAGTAAAAAAATGGCATGCTATACAGAGACATAGGTTGAAATAATGCTAATATTATACAAAGGAATGCTAATTTTTGTTGCTAAACATGAGAAGCCAGGAAGAGGCAAATAAGGATCCATCCCTAAAGTCTTCAAAGGAAGTGCGACCCCATCTACACTATGATTTTGGATTTTGGTTTTCATAACTTTGCCAGAATCAACTCATATTATTTTAAACCACCAAGTTTTGGTAAATTTTTATAACAGTCATGGGGAATTAATGTAGTTTACATATCATTTTAAGTGAGCAAAATACAAATAAAGAATGACAAAGGAACAGAGAATACATTTGTCAAACGAATGACAGGGTTTAAATCTGGTTTGTAGCTAATATAAATTGATACAAGTCCTAAACTCCTTATTTAAAAATAGGAATGAGGCCTGGCCAGCGTATGTTAGGAAAACTTACCTGAGATGAAGACCAATGCTACTTAAAAATCTATAAAAATCAATCCAAACATAATTATATTATCACTACCATTGGAACCAGTCATTCATATAATTTAAATACATCTCCTAGTGATATCAGTGAAGTTAGCTTGTTTAAAAATGTCATTTAAAATAATAACCCTCAAAATGATAGAATGTAGTTCACTATGAAAGAGAGATGCCCCACTGTTCTGATTAACATGAAAGAAAAATAGCTAATTGGTCCCAAGTGTGCACGCATATCTATCTGCTGAAACATTTCTTGCTATTGTTCTTTTATTAATAATTCAGGATGTGAAAAACTAAGCCTATCTATTTTTTTTTACAAAATACCTGAGATAATTCTTTCAGTCCTTTGGCATTGTTATCCAACAGTGAATTATAACTCTCTATAAGAGAGCTTGTGTTAAAATGTTAGGTGATACTCTTATAAAGCTCTGATTTTTCAGTGAGTGTTAGTCACTTTTAGTATTGAGAAAGCATATATAAAAATTCCAATGGTATAAGGCTTCAATTTTGGAAAGTGTTATATTCACAAAAGTATTATATTCTTAGAATATATAGAATAGTGAGCCATAATTAGCTAAAAGGAACCCTTAGACACTCCCAAAATGGAAAATTCAATCATTTTGTTAAATGAGAAAAAGCAAAGGATGAGTACATTTCCTTCTTCAAAATTCCTTGCATCAGCCACTCTATTCATTACACATATGCTTACAAAAGAGATAGGGAAATATCTTTAATGTAGGGAGTAAAAATATGTAATAACTGTATCAGTAATACTAGGAGCATTCATATCTTGAAGAACAAACCTCTCAAGATGTTCTTATTTTTATTTATTTATTTTATACTTATTTATTTGTGCGAGTGTGTGTACATGTCCATGTCATGGCAAGAATGTGAAGATCAATGAACAACTTCTGGGAGTCAGTTCTTTCCATCTACCATGTTAGTTCTAAAGATCAAACTTATGTATAAGGCTTGGCAGCAAGTGCCTTTACCCACTGAGCCATTTCTCAGAAGTTTCTAAACAGGTAATGACTACATGTAACAACCAACACCACACATAATGTTGGCATTCATTACTCAAGACTATTCAATATTTAAGTAACTAAGATAAACAGAAGGGTCCTGTATTGATAAGGCAAGCATCAAAAATGCTGCTACTGATATTACTAGGAGAGAAATCTCACAGCAAACTCCCTGATCATCTGGCTCATGCAATCTTTCTATCACCCCTTTTTCTGTAGTGTTCCTTGTGCCTTAGATGTAGGAGTGTTTTATATATGTATTCACTGGCATGGGGCTCTACTACACTACATTTTGATTGGTTATGATTTTCTGTAGTAGTCTCCATTTTTTGCAAAGAGAAGTTTCCTTGATGAGAGGTAAAGGTTATATTTATCTCTGAATTATATGTTAATTAACTATAAGTTAATTAAATATGTATTATAAGAACACATATTTAGAATGTATTTAGGGATTGTACCTGTTTAGTAAAGTGTCAGTTGTAGGTAGGTTCTCCTCCAAGATCCATGACTTCAGTAATTCTGCACATTGAGCTAGGTTTCTAGGACCAGGTGAGTCTCACCAACAGATTGCCCAAACATGAGCTGAACAAGGCAATAGCAATGGACACATCAAAGTAGATAGGGAAAAGCCCACATGACCTCTACCCTACACAAACTATAGGCAACTGGGGAAATATGGGAGAAGAAGTAGTGGGCTTCCTCAGAGAAGAACATACCAATTGATGTGCCAAAGGTCAACCCTGAAAACATAGATACAAGTAACATTATATGAACTTAACAGGCTATATGTAGGAATATATGTCTAAGCATGCAATAACAATGAGTGCAAAAAGAAGCCATGAATTTGAAGGAAAATGGGAAGGGGTACATAGGAGGGCTTGGAGTGAAGAAAGGGAAGAGAGAAATATTGTAACTATATAATAATATCAAAAGGAAAAGAAGAAAACAGTGCTGTTATTGTATATATTCTAAAAATCACAATCATTTGTCTGGCTCACTTTCCATGAAACAATAACAATACCAACAGTTACTAGAATTGTGAGAAGGATGGTGATGAAAATAATAAGTAAGGATCTGAGTCATGATTAATTCTGTGAATTTTATATGCCATCTTAACTGGATCATGAGGTGGTTATATTGAACATATTTCTGGATGTATCTATGAGTGTGTTTCTTGATGAGATTAACATTTGAATAAGGAGGCTCACTAAAACAATGTCTCGCCTAAATGGGAATTGACATCATCCAATTCATGAAGTGTTTGAATAAAAAAAAATATGGTAAGAATGGCATTTTGCTTCTTTTATTCTGCTTTAGCACTTAAACTGGAGCATGTCATCCACTGCCTTTAGTTTAGAATTTATGCCATCAGCCTTCTTAGTTCTCAGGCCTAGGTACTAATGATAGAATAACCAATCCTGGGTCTGTAGCTGGCAGACATTAAATTGTGGTCCTTCTTAGTCTCCGTAATCACCTGAACCAAATCCTTATAATGAATCAGTACTGGTTCAGTTTTCTGGATAATCCTAACTAATACAGTCCGTTATGTTTCAGAAACTGCACTACACACTTCATGAACTCTTTGTATTCCTTATGATATAAAAAAATCAACACTCAAAACATCACTGAGACTCAGAGCACAATGTGACTTGCTCAGCATCACAGAAGCCAGGATTCCAGAGCTGGTCTGGGTATGTCCTCAATCCTCTGGACTTCCAACCAGACAACGTCTGAGTCAGATTTTTACTTTTTACAAACACCATATAATGACAGGAGATTGATTTTAAAAGCACATATTTTGTATGTCTCTTTTCTTATGTGTATGAAGTGGTATCATTTCCATATTACAGATGAAGAAACTAAAGCTCAGAAATATTGAATAAACAAGGGAATGGTTTATTTTAGGTGTTTTCTAGAACTATCTGTCTCTAACATCTATATATTTATTAGATAATTTTTAAATGCAATCAATTACTTATCTTCTCTCCTCCTTGCTTCCCATGCCCCTTGTTGTCACACCCTCTCTTCTTTTCCCCCTCCAGAACAGAAATTCAAAAACTATACAAACAAAGACAACAATTGGACAGAAAGCAGTCAACAGCTCAGCATATCCAGATACCATAGTATCATAGCATCAGGTGTATATTCTATCAGAATTTAGATATTTCCCAGACCCTGAGAAAAATCTCTTTTCCATTACATACATAGATGCAAAAGCTCTATTAGCCAGGGGCTTAGATAGCAACAAGTAAGGTAACACTGTCTTCCTATCTGCATTACAGAAAAATATTCAAAATCATTTGGAGTCTTCCAGGAGAAAAATGAAGCATTAGTTAATGTGGTGGGCAACAAGGCTATTAGAAAGTGAGTCAAGGGGAAATAACATGAGCTTTGGCCTGGTGGTTTGTTTTTTATACTTTACTCTAAAGGAGTATGTTCAATATTCTCAATGAGGGTTTAAGTAGCCTTCACAAAGTCACATAGATAGTAACTGATGCTTTGGTCTGTAAATAAGCAGCTGTGATTATCATGACTAATGAAATGAACTCCTTAAGACTGCCCTTTATTTAAGTATAAAAAAATCACGAAATATTGGCAATTTTGTATGTCAATCTAATACAAATTAACATAAGATAAAGTTATAGTATTCCTCTTATGTAGTTCTATAATACCAAAGGAAAAGAAAGTGCTCAGTAAAGATAAACAGTATACATTTTAAATGACCAACAAACACACACATGAAGTTATATCTTAGAATAAAATTAAGAAAAAAAATAATAAAAGGGTGTTTTTCTCTAACACTGGCAATGGTTTTTCACAGCATATCAAGTGTTTGCAAGACTATGTAGTTATAGGTACACTTATAGCTTATTGGTTCCCTAGTGTAATAATTCAAATATGTAGATTCCTAGCCACTGGGATACTTCAATTGGAAAAATGCTAGCTATACAGGCCTGAAGATCTAAGTTTTGTCTCCTAAATTTATGTGAAAAGGATGGAAACAACTCCTGAAAGTTGTTCTTTGACCTCCCCATTCATGCTGTGGCACATACAAAATCACCCTATTTTTCTCTTTCTCTGTCCCTCTGCCTTTCTCTGTCTCTGTCTCTGTCTCTGTCTCTGTCTCTCTCTGTCTTTGCCTCTGTCTCTGTCTCTGTCTCTGTCTCTCTCTCTCTCTCTCTCTCTCACACACACACACACATACTTCATACTCACACATATACCCAAAATAACCCCATCGAAAAAGCATGGACTTTAAGAGCGGAACTTAGCAGATTCAAATCTGAATTTTACTATAAAATTGGATATGTGTAAATTTGTACAGAAAAATTGTATTTCTCTTCATCCTGGTTATTGTATTTTTATGTTTTATGTGGGGTTGATAAACAAGTTTAAACAAGATTAAACAAGTTAATCTGCACAAAGCTGTTAGAATGAGGCCTTTTTCATTGAAGATTCATATAAGAGATTTTTTTCTGTTTTGATTTGCATTATTGCTAGCATTAGTGGTGGGGAGTCACTAGTCTGTCCCCAAAGTCCTAAGCTTAGACAATTTTTTATTTATGTCGACAAAAATTCTATTTTCAACCTGAAATATTGAAATATTCTATGTAAGACTTCATTTTTATCATCATTTTCATCCACACTCCTTCTGTCTTGTCATCATTTCATAGCCTCCTAATTAAAATGCTTATTTCTGTCCTCAATCTCTCTTCCATTCCACTATCTAAGCTGTCTTTCTTTAATCCAGGACAGATCACATTTATCATATGCCTCCAAGCCTACCATGTCTCCTTAGGACTGAGTAATTAAGGCATGAAATCCAGGACAGTCTAAATGTCAATATGTACACCAATGCCTCTGTGACATGCTCTACTATTATCCTAAGTCACAGCTCAAATGCCATTTCCTCTACAAAGCTTCCTTGACCACCCAGAGCCAATCTCCTTCTAAATGGAAATCTCTGTCTTCATTCTCCGTTTTTGCTCTTCCATATTTTGCACAGAGCCTTCATTCTAGAAGACCAGTGCATGATTATTAACTTAACTGAACCAGATCATTTGTAGTCATGGGTCCTTCCAAGAAAAATGAGAGGTGAAATCAATGTTTTGATCTTGTGAAGGTGGAATAAATATCCCTACCAAAGGAAACAGAGAAATTGACAAACAAAATTGATAGACAAAAATCTATCTAGATGTTTCTCCGAGTTACTGTTGCATCATCCAGGTTTCCAGGATGAAATATGGTTGTTTAGCTATTTATCGGAGTCTGTCTCAAACTTTTGTGTTGGAAGAGTTTGAGAACTAGCTTGCTTGACCTTTCATGGAAAGGAACATTTGTGGAGAATTATTGGATCTAAGCAAGGATTCAACCATAAATATAGGAAATGTTTATTAGGTGCACATTCATTTTCCCCTTTTATTAAATGTAGATTCTTTTCTTATACAATATCATCTGAGTACAGTAGTTTCCCCTCCCTCTACTTCTCCAAGTTCCTCCCCACCTCCTCCCCCATCTGGATCCCCTCCCTTTCTGTCTCATTAGAAAGAACAGGCTTCTAAGGAGATAACATCAAAACATAATAAGATAAAACAAAAACCATCATATCAAAGTTGGACAAGGCAAACCAACAGAACAAAAAGAGCCCCAAGAGAAGGTACAAGAATCAGAGACCAACTTGTTTACATATTTAGAAGTCCCATAAAAGTACTAAACTGAAAGCTATAGTACATATGCAGAGGACCTGGTGCAGACTCATGCAGGCCCTGTGCATGATGCTTCAGTCTCTGTGAATTCATAGGAGATTTGCCCAGTTGTTTAGAGGGTCTTTTTCTTCTGGTGTCCTCCATTTTTCTTTTGGAAAATCGTGAAAGACAAACAAACCTCTGACTTTTAGATGCATAATGACAAATATGATGGGGTTCGTGAACATAGTTCAGAAAGTCCTATGCAAATATTATCATTATTCTTGGAATGGAAAGCATTATGAATTACTTTATTCAACATCCTGCCTTTGTAAGTAAAGTAAAAGCTTAAGAAGGGAAATGTTCTATAGTATTAAATGGTAGACCTGGCTATAGAATCAATGCTGCCTGCAGCCTATGTCCTTATCATTATAACATATTTCATCCTAGGCAAAGGAAGCAAAATAGCAAACTACCTCTGAGAACTCAGAACAAAGTGGACTAGATCATTTGAGGTGTTGACATAGTGACTCATCCTAAAAACAGACATCATTTTCTTGGTACATGCTATTT
This sequence comes from Neotoma lepida, assembly GCA_001675575.1. NCBI lineage: Eukaryota > Metazoa > Chordata > Mammalia > Rodentia > Cricetidae > Neotoma > Neotoma lepida. The sequence continues at coordinate 14,798 of LZPO01108140.1, read as the reverse complement.
TCTTCCCCCAAATCACTTCTCTAGACTTCACTAAGAACATGTTCATTCTACTGAGTCACTCTTGCCTTGCAGCTCAGTGAGTCAGAACCCTATCTCTCCACATCAGAAGTTTAATTTGTTGTCATGAATAAGATGAAATATAAAAAGAGATGCAGATGCAAAGAGAAGCCCTTGCTTGCCTATCCTTGGGGCATAAAGCAATTTGAATAGAAGAGCACTAAAGAGGGACACAATCATTAATTTTACTGCAGTATCTATTCCTGCTGTGGAAATAAATTGGTAAAACAAATGTAAAGAGTATAAGCTTGTGCATGAAGTGGCCAAGCATTGGTATTTGTGAAGTATAACAAGATTATCTGTCAGGAAAATGAGGGACCTGGACTCTAGTATTTATCCTCCTAATAGAGTAGCTTTAGGGACATCCATTAACATCAAAGAGATGCTTGGTCTTGTTCTTATCTCAGCTTCTTATCTCTGGTGACTAGTTCTGCCATCTTTATAGGACTGAGATTCAAATGTGACACAAGACAAGGTATGGGGATTTAAATAGATAAAGAATCTAAAACTAAAAGTCAGTATGAGATATAGTCAATTTAATTGAATAATTGTTGTTGTTATGATTATCATAATTTAGTTTCTTTTATGGATGTGTGTCCATAATGCCTGGCAAAACTATTTTTAAATAAAAAGAGGATGATAATAAGAGGCAGGAGGTAAAAAGGCAAAAACACAAGATAAATTTCAGAGACCAGCAAATATTGGGGTAAAGAGCTGTGGTCATTTGGAACACAAGCAGAAGCAAGGTTCTATTTCGTGGCTTGATAATAAATTGAATTCAGACACAAGGTACTTATGCTACCATAAGTCAGCTCACCCACAAATTGAGATCATAACCCTTACTATATTGGCCTGTTGTAAAGGCTAAATGAGATCAAGTGTAGAGTGAGTCAGAGGCCTGACCAATAGAAGCCACTGGGTAATTTGTTAAAAATGATAAGATACATTTTATTTCATATCATGCTATATCTAAGGTGATATAAACATGTATTACGATAACAAGAAAAAATCTGTGAAAGCCACCAAAGCTTAATTATTTAAGCACTATGGGAAAATAATTATACTATTCAAATGCACATTTTCATTGACAGCAGTTTCTCCTACAGCTGTGATGAGGTAGAGGAATAGCAGAAGATTTCATTTAAACACAGCTGCTTTATGTGTTATTCTCAACTTCCTCCATTCTTTTAAGTTTGATGCTTTGAGCTCCATCTTTTATGCTTCTAAAATGGTGAGAACAGCCAGACATTTGGTGATGGTGGAAGTGAGCATTCTTAAGTGCTTTACAATCGATACAAGTGTTTTTTTTTTCTCCAAAGCCCATGGTTTTTTCCAGAGAATTGCATTGAAATCATTAGACTTAATATTTGTACTATCACAGCAAAGAAAAATAACTTCCCCTCAGAATTTATTTGGGGATATACTTTTAGAAACATCTAATGTAATGAAGGAGAGGAAATAAATTTTCTGATACTTAATAATTTGGGGAAAATACAAGGACCTAGATAAGTATCTTGATTGTTATGATATCATAGTACTAAAATATCTTGCACATATATACATACATAATTAACATATGATTGAGTTTAATGTCTCTCTGGCACTTCTTTGGGGTTTCTCTCTATTGTAGACATTGAATTAATGACTTTGTAATTGAATATCCCCAGAAAAACTTATTAATTTGAACCCTTATTGAAACTAGAAACTCTACAGACTCTCAAGAAGATTTCCTCTCTTCTAATTCTCTTCTATCACAAATAATTTTATTATATATTTCAGTTCCAGCTGAAGGAAATGATGCCATTTGCTGGAGAATGGGTATAATTTTACATTATAATATTAAGCAAAATAAGCCAAACTTAAGAAAATAAATGCAATTTTTCTCTTATTTGACAATCTTAGATTTTATATAGATACACAAACACCATATATAGTATATGATGGGTGATGTCATTTCTGTATGCTGTGAATATGTGTTGCTCTGGTTGGTTGATAAATAAAGCTGTTGGCCAATGGTGAGACAGAATAAGGTTAGGCAGGACATTCTAAGTAGAGAGAGAGAGGAAGAAGAAAGCAGAGCTGAGCAGACACTGCTAGCCACCACCAAAAGAAGCAAGATGTAAAGGTACTGAAAGGCCACAAGCCATGTGGCAAGCATATATTTATAGAAATGGGTTAATTTAAGATGTAAGAGATAGCTAGTGAGAAGCCTGAGCCATTAGGCCATAGTTTAAAAATAATATAAGCCTCTGTGTGTTTACCTGGGT
>LZPO01108139.1:83273-103256 GCA_001675575.1 Neotoma lepida | reverse complement strand
TTTTAGAGAAAGAATAATGATCTGTTTTAAAACTCTCCCAACACTATGAAGAAAATATGTGTCATTTAGCATGTGTCAGATACTATGGCCATTTCCTCCAAGAGTTTAACTTAAAGCCAAGTGCTAAATATACTGCTATTANTATTAACTTTGGTGTCTTTAATTTTCACAAGTAAGACATTTTAACCAGAACAATTTGGGAGCCAGGCATGGTAGTACACATCAAAAATCTAATACTCATGAACCTAAGGTAGGAAGATCATTAGTTTAAGACTAACCTGGGCTCCTAGGAACACTCTGCCTCAAAACAAGAAAATCAGGGAAAATAGGAAGTTGGACTATGAAACTAACAAGAGGTCAGGCCAAGGATGTCANATCATTAGATGTTCACTCATTTCTGATGACATTTCTCATCTTGCTGCCCCTCCCCCCTCTTAAAGGCAAACCTGAAGTAGCATGTGAAAACCCACATTGTACTGCAGCACCCTTGATGCGGCCTACTCTGCACATTGAGGACAGAGATCCCATCCCTGAGGAGCAGGTAAGGGTGANGNGCTGCTTTCCCCTAAAGACGAGGTCCACATATAGTTTTCCTACTTTTATTTTAGGTGACATGGGTAACTGTCAGATAAACTGTTGAATTTCTGCTTTCTAATGAGGTTAAGATTACAATGTAATGTGAATTTATGTCAAAAAATTAGCTATTAGTGCCTTGAATTTGATTCATCGACTCAGAAGAAAATAGCCATTGACAGGGTTAAAGTTTCTCATCTAGAACTCTTTTTAGTATCCACCATTAAGCTTTTTGAAGATTTTTAGTTTAGCAGTAGCTATATTTGCTGCCCTCCTTCCTCCAACTGCCATTATGACTGTCCCAAGAGAAACTCCTCCAAGATGCGTAACTGCAAGTAGTGAATGCTGTTAGAAGGCTGCCTGCTTGAAGTTCTTTGTCTTTGGTCCATTTTCAGGAATTAGAAGCTTATGTGGATGACATAGACATAGAAAGTGAGTTCCGAAAGGATGATTTGTATCACTTGTCTCCAGAAGACAAAGAGAGACAGAAACGTGAGCAGGAAGAATCCAGGAGGGTGCTGCAGGAGTTAAAATCTGTGCTGGGATTTAAAGCTTCAGAGGCAGAAAGGCAGAAATGGAAGCAACTTCTGTTTAGTGACCACGGTAAGCACCGACTTGAGAGTCCAGGTTATTCCAATGACAGGAGCCTTTTCTTTTTGAACCGTGAATGCTGTCTTAACTGTATAACTCTGGATCCATCAGTTAGTATAGTACTCTCATATAGAAGCAAAATCAAGTTGATCAATAAAAGAATGCCATATAATCACACTGAGACTATGAAGTCACGCTTTTTCGTCAGCTACGTAGTTCTTTGATAGATTTCTTTCAGAGTGGTCATTAAGTTGAATATATTGAGTTGGCCCATGGTGGCATTGTAATCCCAGCAAGGAGGATCATGAGTTTGAGGCCAGCTGGGGCTGCAAGTTTGTGCCATCTAAGCTACATAGCAAGACCCTTTTTTGGGGGGGGGGCAGACAAAAGAAAGTAGTTAAGTTTGAGATTCCAAGCTCTGTTCTATTTAAAGTACTTCAGTAAAACTCACCATTAATAACTGTTTGATGCTGAAAATGCATAAAAATCGAGGCCGCTTGGCCACTTCATTTAAGTTACGTAAGTAGATGGAAGCAGAGGAGATGTTTCTTTGCATACTGACTCCATAGTCAAGTTTTGATAGTGTTGGCTGGCCTTCATGTTACTCTCACTTTTTTCTTCAGTCATGCTTCATGAGAGGCAAAAGAAGGAATGAAGAGAAACTTGATATTGGCAATGTCAACTTAGTTCATTCTCAGTTGAACTCATTCCTGTGAACTTACAAGAAGGTAGAACGGACCTCCCATCCATTTTAGATCATCTTTATGGACCCTCAACTCCAGCCTTTCCCTTTCTCACTACAAGTATAGAGGTCATCTAGTCTGGAAGGCCCCTTAGGGTTCTCCCGTCTTCTCTTATGAACCCTCACCTTTCTCTCTAGCTCAGTATGTATTTGTTAGTTTCATCTTTCTTTGCTGTTCCATTGGCTTCCTTTAGAACCCAGATCCCCCCTAGATTATGCTTGTCTGTTAGAGCAGCTCCTTAACTGAGTACTCCATTTCAGTACCTTTTCCCCTAAGCTATCTTGTAACATATTCCAGATTTCGTTCAAACTCAAACACCTCATTAATTCTGTCTGATAACTACAATGGTTCCATCTTTCTTATTATATTAGCCTTTCCAGCATAAGAATCCATCATGTCCACTTGTATTTCCCGGGATTTCTAATAAAGGTATCTTCCTCAACTTACATTTACCTAAGATTGGTCCCACAGACTTACTGTTTATATTCATGAAGAAAATGTATGCTGGTCTCTGACCAAGAACTCAGTCTTCTCTGTCAAGCTGTCCTCTCTACCAATGTTTCCTCTGAGACTCCTCAACTGCCCCNCCTCTCCTGAGAGACACGTAGCCTGGATACCAGAGGAAGGCTTGAGCCCCAGAGCAGAGAAGTGGTGGCCTTCCCAGAGGCAGCAGTACAGTTCTCTAATCAGCTGGTTCATGAGTTAGAGACCGATGGCATTGTTTTTTTAGACATGAACAGTTAGTTTCTGTTTTCCTGGTTTTTAGGCTCTAAATTTGTCCTTTTTTCTACCTTTTATTCCCCAGCAGTATTCATTCAGCAAATTTTGACTCAACAAGTAGTCCTCTCGAGTACCTGTCAGACACCTGACACTATTTACTGCTGTATGTAGCACACAGAGCAACAGACAAAAACTATCTACTCCCCTAAAGACTTACATTCTAACACTGNCGTCAGCTAACCCTTCCCATNCACACACTCTGCCTCCCTCATTCAGTTAGCAGTGATCCTGACTTGTAACATGGTAGACTTGGGAAGACCTAGCACATTTATGAACAAGAGAGTGCGTAGCATTATCTATAGGCTTGTATCTTTTACTATTGCGCAGTGTTCTCTTCATATTATTTAGCTGCAGAATTACCTATTGATTGACACTGTGGGCAAATGAGAGAACTGTGTCTCATTTTCAGGAACATGCTTTTGATTCCATTTGCATTTGAAAAGGCAGTAATGCTGTATAGTTTGTGAAAATAAGTAAAGATCTACTGATGCCAGAACAATGCTTTCCCATGAAAATGTTCAGTACATCTTCCAGTACGTTTTCATCTCTGCCTACAGGGGTAAAGTCCGAACGGAATTAGAAAGGGAAAAGCCTACCCTGGAACCTGCTGTGGCCATGTGTCTGTTGTTGCTGCTTCCCTAGTGGAGTTACTGCAGCATAGGGATGGTCTTGGAAACGGACACGTTTTACACAAATGCTTTTTAAATATACGCCAGACCTTCAAGATGTACTTTTTTCCTTCCGTCATGCTTCATAATGTATTGTATTGTACTAACCCTCATGCTGGGAGGAGAGACTGCCTAGCAAGCAACCCACTGCCTACTAACACCAAGAGGGGCTAACTAAAACTTCATTTCTCTTGCAAGGACAACTTCTACTGTATGGATCTATAAGATATTTATGTATTATACTTTGGTAGTTGATCTTGAATCAGATTTTATTTCGTTTGTGTTCTCTGTAGCACAACAAAATGTAGAATACTTTACTTCCATTCAGGTTCTTGTACGGTGGCTGACAAGTAAGTTGAATTGTATGTTACGTTTCCCCATGCTGTTTTACCTTGTAAATATATATATATATGTGATGAAGATGCTGTTATCTGGATCACATTAGACTTTTTGTCTTTGTGGTGAAAGCACACTGTGTATTCCTTTAATGACAGTAGTCCCCAGCTTTAGTGTACATCAGAACCAAGTGGGCGGCTTGTAAACATGGCCATCCCAGCCCCAGTGTCCAGTTCCCTGTCTGTGAACAGACTCCAGGAGCTGTTTGCACCATCTTCCTAGGGATAGATGGTCCTGCTGCCTCAAAGACCATGCTCTGAGAACCACTGCCTCTGAACTTCAGACTCCTCAGCTGGTCCCTGTCTCAGTTCATTTCCTAGGTATTTTATGTCATTATAGTCCCGATTTTATAAAGTCCCATTTACGTTACCAGAAAGTTTTATTGAGCTTTTATTTATTTGTTGTTCCTTTTTTTAAAAGCTACTGGGAGTTTAAAGTCATTGGGTCCTTAGTTATTTTTGTTTTTTTCTTTTCTTTTCTTCTTTTTGTTCTTTGAAGCTGTGTTGAAATCCTTGTCTCCTGTAGACCCAGTGGAATCTGTAAGTAATTCAGAAACACCCATGAATTCAGATACAGGAACAGTCGATAGGAATGGTACTGAAGAGGACACTAGTGAGCCCTCTACAAGTGACCCTGAAAGGAGTAGGACTGAGTTTGTGTGTGAGAGCCCTCCAGAGGGTAACAATAAAGACACTTCTGAAAATGAAGCCGTCCTCCGAGGAGCCGAAGAAAGAAGGTTCTACCAGTGTGAGAGTGAGGCTGAGTCTCCTCAAGCTGCTGCTGCTGCTGCTGCTGCTAGGGCCACTGCCCCTCCAACTCCCAGGGACTCACTACAGCTCTCCATCAAGCAGAGGCTGGCCCGACTACAGCTGTCCCCAGAATTCACCTTCAGTGCTGGCCTGGCTGCAGAAGTGGCTGCCAGGTCTCTCTCGTTCACCTCCATGCGGGAACAGACTTTTGGCGATGAGGAGGAAGAACCAATAGCGGAAGGAAGTGAAAACGAGGTGGAAGAGAAGTAAAAGCCAAGATGAAGTGATGTTTGGTTGTTCCTTTTACAAAAGTGTTTTAGCTTCAAGACTGGAGGGGAAATGAGTGTGTGTTTACTCTATAGAAAGCTAAGACGTGGCTTTACAGGGCAAGGACTCATTCATTGGAAAACCTGACCTGAAATTAGTAGAGACCTGTATAGGCAGGTCTTTTAGGAGTAGGAGAGGGAGGTAAGGGCATTTTTGGATAATCTGCTTTTTATTTATGGCACAACTGATAATCTTGGCAATTCTTTACTTTTAATAAGATGAATTTATCATTTTTTTGCCAAAATTTGCTGCCATAAGGTAACTAGGATGATCTCTTGCAGAGCATAAATATCTAGAATGAGCTCTTTCTACTGTGTCTTTGCGGTGTGTAACTGCAGCGATCATGTTAATATGTTGTTCGTATTTTATTTTGTTTATACCACTCCTAAAACAAAGATACAGGTACTGAATAAAAATATTTAATTATTACAATTGATGTGTGCTGGGGTTTGGAACTTTAAAAGAGTTTCAAAGGTGTTTGGGCTGTGGCATATTTCATGTTTTCTTATTTTCTTATGTGTTTTCNTTTGAAGGTGTCATACAATCTTCAAAAGGAAAATATTGTGCCATTTTAAGAAACACCATTCTAGGGTTTTTTTGTTGTTGTTGTTCACTCCTATTGCAGCACAAAGAGATGATGTCAGAAGGGCATCGCTACATCAAAGGCCCCATCTCCAACCCCTCAGAAAGTTCTGTCAGTTTACTTAGAAACAACTGTGCCTCTGCTTACGTAGGTCACAATGCTGTTTTCCAGTCTGGCCTATCTTACTAAGACTCAGGAAACACATCAGCTTTCTTGGAAGCTATCCTTGTCCCTTTGTATTTCATTGTGACTCCGTCTCACAGAGATGCTTTCCACACACCAGTCTTGTCTGCTTTGCTCTTTGATGGTGTTTTCANTGATATTTTCTGGAATATTCTCTCTCTGAAACCTGTTGTTACTGTGTACTTACAGAGTTTATACACATTATTTGGGAGGAATGTAAGAAAAAACTCAATTTATGCTGCTGTTCTTGGAGGAAAGTATTTGAATTCCTGTAACTTACTTCTTTTAATGAGGAAATTTACTTATACTCAAGTTACTCAAGTTTTATTGTTGTTGTTTTAGTAACTATTTTTTATCTTGAGGAAAATCTACTTTATATGAATAGACTTTGGACTGTTAGTGATTTTGCATTTTCCTGATAATTAACAGTATTAACATGTCAANAGCAGTACCTTAAGTTGGACATTTAAATAGCTAAATTTCAAGAAAAAAGGAACCTCCTGTGTTGTAACTGATTTCTGTATTCCTAAATGACACAGTTTTACTTTCTTACCTAAGTTATTGCTTCTAACTCCATTTTTCCCTAGATATAGAAGTTATTAGGGAAATTTTGTTGAGTCCTTTTAATTTATAACACAGGAAAAATTGGAGTTTAATCATTTTAATTCTTTTAGTCTATTTTGATCCAATCACACCAATTTAACAGAAATCTGTTCATATTATTTTATCAGCTTTATGCTCTCTGAGCCAATGCCTTCAGATTCCGAAATAGGAAGTTTAATCCAGAACTCCCAGCCCTCCAGTCTAACGTGCTTTGTTCACAAGCGCCTGTTTAGTTCCATGAAAAAAATTAAGGACATTGTGANTTTAAGTGATGGTCTTTTTAGGTAATAGTTTTCATATTTCTTCCATCATTTAAAACACTTTCCATCATAAAGCTCTGTTTTCTCTGTGAAATTTTCTTGACTACTTTTCTCTTACAGTATTCTAATGTGGGTGTTCCTTGGATGTTTTAGTGGGTACCCGAGTCATAATAAATANACGTCCTATTTTTTTAATGCAGACTTAAGCCATGCTCTCTGTAATCCTTGGATGTTTTGGTACGAGACCGAGGTACTGTTTATGCCCAATAAAGTCGAAGATCCCCCTGCTTAGCATCTGAATTCTTGCCCCGAGTACATTTTGTGTGTGGCCAGGCCGATGGGATCCAAGTGGATGCCCTTACACAAGCTTTCTAAGGCTTCTTCACTTTTTCTTGACTGGGTTTAATAGCTGTCATTCAGTGAACAGAAGAACCTTTTGGGAAAAACATTTTTGGCAGAAAACTTACCGTTCTGTTTTCGAAATTTTACAGCATGATTAATCTTGTTGGGAATAGTATTCTGACAGCTTCTAGTATAGACATTGCCAAAGTTTGTTTTACCGGAACTAATCTAGAACTCAGAGGGAAGGTGTGCTGTTTAGGTGAAAACAGGGTTTTTACCCTTTGTGTGTCTACAGATGGGAACGTCAGGACAGTAAGTGGTGTCAGTTGCCATGCTCACAGCCTTGTTCTCTGCTTCTGTAAGGCTTTCCCCCATGTCCGGCAGATCTGGGGCCAGACTGATCTTTCATTTGCAAACCTCTGCTTTTTTATTGATCTTTTGCAAGCCATGCATGTTATCTAACTTTATACATAAAGTCTTTGTTAAAACTAATTGCAGTCACACTATCTGAATCTATTTCTTTAGGAGCTGATGATAAGCAAGTCAGGAAAAAAGACACACATTTAAGGGAAATTGATAGAGATTTCAGAGCATGCTCTGACTCATGCTTGTAATGCCAGCCTCCAGATGCACAGTCAGGAAGATCACTGCATTCACAGTGAGAATCTGTATCAGCAGGGGGGAAAAAAAAGCAGGTGCCAGGCTTTACTGCAGAAAGCAGCTGGTGTCTGAATCCCAGGCCTTTCATTCATAGGATGTGAGTACTGCCAACCTCATTATGTTGGGAGAGTTTTCTCAGGAAAACTCAAAATCTCTGAATTGCTAAATGATATTTCTGATTTCTTAGAAATTTAAAAAGAAATGATGCTTTTGAGGCTGATGAGTAAGATCTGGTTATATATATATAGCTCAGTTTATTAAAATAGATAGTAATGTCCTGATTCATATAACAAGAGACACAGTGCTTGAATGTTAAGCATAGGAAAAGTCAACTTCTGATACATTTAAAAATGAAGTGTTGATTAGAAGTGACCTTAGATTTCATTTTCACTGTGCTGTTTTCTTCCCATATAAAACATGAATCATGTTTCATATTGCTAAATGAATAGAAATAATATGGGGGGTGTCACTGGTTAGTTTATTGTAGTATATTGCTTTTATACCCAAATAGAACAAGGCTATAAGAACCAAATACTGGAGACGGAAGTGTAACACAGCTAAGCCTGGTTGAACTAAAGTGAGGACAGTGCTTGAACAACAGCCAGACGAAGCATAAGGATTGGATTTTTTTTTTTCAGATCTGTTTATGGGGACATGTCTGTGCACTTTATGCTTAGATTATTAAAACAAAGGAGGTAAGAGACAGCAAAATGTCTGGTACAGTGACCATTAAGTGTCCTCATCAGCTTGAGTCCCTTCATTTTTCAGGGAGTGGAAGCAAATCCATTGAATCCCTGAATTTACCAGGCTACTAACGGGACTTATTTGTACTTCTCCCCCTGAATTCTAGCATGTACAGGGAATATGTTTTCTTTGGGAATATCAGTTCCTCGAGTGGAGAACAAACAAATGCACTCTCGGGGACACCTGGGACATAAAATGTCAAGCACTCCTTTGCTGCGTAATTTCCTCTTGCTTGCTTTTTGAGTTGTGTGTTTTTCTCACAGTTTCTTTATCTTCCCTTGTAATCAGCTGTCACTTTTGCTGCTGTGTTGTGTGCCTGCCTTCCGCACTAGGCCCCTAACTTGCTGCTTATAATCTGCTGTGGACTGAGAAGCCAGATTGCCAAGCTTGCTAGGACTGTGTCTAAACTAAGAGTAAGTAGACTGGAAAAGGCTGAGAGCTTTTCTGTTGGTCATGTGCATGGACTGTGTCATGCCTGTCTGGCTGCTTCCCGTTCTTGTGTGTGCGTTTCGTGTCCTACTAAAAACTTGCTAAAAATACTTGGTTGAAAATACAATTGCCATATATTTGAAATATTAATTTGGTGTTTGTGTGCTGATGTTTCTAGGACCCCTCACTAATGAATTCAACTGTGAAAGAAAAATTGACTACCATCTTTGTATGTCGTTGTGTGTATTTCAGAAAAATGTTACTCGTTTGTTTTTGTTAATTAGTCTCCATTCAGTACACAGGTTTAAAGTTTATGTCATTATTGTGAATCCTGCACAGTAGTTACTGGTTTGAAACTAAACATGACTCATTTAGTAAGAACTGGCTAACTTGACAGGGAGTGAACCATTCAGTCAGCCCAGTTCTCTAACAATATATGAAATACACCTTAATCTCTTCTATATTAAAACAGTTATTAGGAGATGGCTCAGTGGGTAAGTACTTGCTGCATAAGCACAAGAATGAGACCCTCCATCCAGATTCCCAGCGCCCACATAAAAAAGTAGAGTATAATGGGGTGCATTGGTAACCCCAGCCCTGGGGGTTGGCGTCAGGAAAAGCCCTGAAACTCTGGCCTGCCACTCAGACCTAATCAGTAGGAGGGGTCTAGGGAAACACTGAATATCAACCTCTGGCCTAAAACAAACACACACACACACACACACACACACCCTCATGTATACATGTACACACAAACATATACACAAATACACAAAATTATTTTTATTATCATTATTAATGGTTTTTGAGACAGGGTCTCTCTATGTAGCCTTGGCTGTCCTAGAACTCACTATGTAGACAAGGCTGGCCTTGACAGCTGCCGTCTCTGCCTGCCAAGTGCTAGGATTAAAGATATGCGCTACCACACCCAGCTCAAAACGAGCATTATTAACATTGGCTCTGATACACTAAATGCTGAGAACTGGCCCTTTTGTGAGCTCCATTGGGCTGGGCTTTAGTTACTTGCCAGTTATTCTCATTCCTACATTTATAATACTGCTTAAGTGCCCTGGCGTTAGCAGCCCTTCTCCACATTCACATGTGCCCTCCGATCTGCTTTGAAGACAAGCTGACTCTGCTGGTTCAATTGTGTGAGGTAAGAGCAGATAGATGCAGGCTGAAAAGACCTGCTTGGGCTCGTGGGCTTTTCTGTAGCATTTCTTAGGACCTATTAGATTGCAGTCTTTGATCGAGTGAAATTACTGGGTTAAATGCCTGCTCTCAAAATAGAATTGTTATAACACAGAAATAACCCATTTTTTTTCAACATTCTGCATTCTCTAAAGTTGGTTCTATATTGTAATTCTTTTGCAGTAATTAAAATCAGGCCATTGGAGTTAGCATTGTCATTTATATTTTCTGTTTGAAGTGGATACCACAAGCTGTTGTGAATTTCTTTGGCTTTTATTTTTTTCTTTAAGAGAAATGCATCTTCATTTCCAAAATGAAGTACATTAAGCCTGGAAAGCAAGAAAACATTAATTATTGAAGATATCTGAAAAGTAATGGGCTTGTAGACTCTAGGCCACAAAGACTTTATTCCTTAATATGCTAGGTTTTTAAACAGCACCTTTGCTTTCTTTCATTCAACTGAAGGAAGTATATATAAAAGCTTCCCATGATTTATCAGTGTTGGAGCTAAGGCCGATAATTAAGTGACAGAATTTCCAGTGTTATTCAGTAGCTGACATGCCTAAATTAGCCTTTAATATATAAAATAAGCAAGATGACTTTCCTCTCTCTAATGAAAAAAAAATGTAACATTTTCAAGTAAAATTAGAATCTGTCTAGAAGCAGCTCTCCTAGTATCCATTTCACTGTACCATTCATGTACTATGGGACTCGGGTTTTGGTCATATACAGTGAGTGATATGTCAGTCTATTTTATAATTAGGCTTCATGGAACTCGCTTTCATTACATTCAGCATGAATGGTATGTTGGTTTATTTTATAATCACGTTTCATGCAGCCAGCCTTCAGTTATCCATCTTTAANGAAGGGAACTATGATATAATAATTGTAAAAAGAATGGTCCAAACCTGTTTCTTGTGTTGACACCATTGCAGAAGAGAGTGATGCCAGATATGCTTGGCGAGTCTCTTTGAATAAGCTGTTAGAGGAGCATAGTTCTACTTAGTGCAATTGCTGTAAACCAAAGAGAAGGAATTCATGTCAGAGCTCACATATGAAAAAGTTAGCAGAATCAAGAAGAACTGACTTTATCCCTATGTTTTTAAATGTGTGATAAAATCCAGGGATGGTGGTGCATGCCTTTAATCCCAGCACTCAGGAGACAGAGGCAGGTGGATCTCTGATTTTGAGACCAGCCTGGTCTATGTAGTGAGTTCCAGGCCAGCCAAGGTTATATAGTAATAATTGNGTGATGCATTTAAATGCACATGATATCTTTAAAATGCAGTACATTTAGTATCCACCAGCAGTGACATTAGTTTTATCCCTGTGTACTGAAATTCACTTAGCACGTGTGTTGCTGAAATAGAAATGGTGTTTAGGATGTGTATACTTCTGGATTATGCAAGCTTAAAAATGAGACTGTCTGTAGATGTGGTACTAGATCAATATATTTATTCTTATTTCTTAAGAGTTTCTTAAAATAGATGTTATTGTTTTAGGCTTTAGACTTTTCATTTTTATAACATTTCCTAAAGATTGACTACATACAAATAAGTTCATTGTTGAATATTTCTTCTGAAACAAAAGTATGGCATTTGTAAGTTGATGCCTTTATAATGACCTAAACAACTTCTTAGCCCTCTTCTCCTTCCGAGTTCAATGACTAAGTTGACTCTCCGTCTCTAAATCCAAGTATGGTCTGCCTTCTCCCTACTATCTGTACCTTCTGTTCAATCCTGTGACTGAAACAATGCTTACTTAGTCACGGTACTAGCATGTGACAATGTATGGCAGGCTCCAAGAACGTCACTCCTGTCCCTTAAAGGTTGGTGTGTGGCCCTGATACAGCCCTGGAGGCCCACATGGGTGAGAAGCCCAGAAGCCCATTCAAGCTGAAAGCACTCCCAAGGAGTTTGGTTTTGTTTGGGTTTGTTCTAGGTATGGTCCCAGGGATCCCAGATCAAACCAGGCCCCTGGGCCTATCCTAGAACCAACCTAAACCCGCGCATCATTCCTGGACCATCCAGAGTGTGAAGACTGAAGATAACTGAGGCTGACCACACATCCTGTACTCACCAAGATCCACTTTTTATAGATGTACCTGTTGTTCAGCAAGCATTGGCTGGTTAATCTATCTGAAATCAAAGTGACAACATCTGGTAACAACATAAGGTCCCCCCGACTAATAAATACTACAGTAGCTTCCCATAATAGAAATTCTATGTGCTTGTTATTAATTGCCAGTGAGGAGAACTGTTCTTGTGATTTTTGTCATCAGATAAAATAGATTAAAATGTCTATTTTAAGAAGTGGCATCTTAGCCACAAAGCAGCCTTCTTCCAAAATGAATAAATTTTGTTTTCTTAACTACTTTCAGTGACATTGTATCAGTCTCCTTCAACTGTGTGGTTTGGTCACTTTCTGAAAGGCATCCGTCTTCATCTTTTGGTTCTAATGCTAAGTGATTTTAAATTCTTGTTTCAGAAACTAGTATCTTTTCCCTGTCACTGAGTCTGCTGCACATCAGAGCTCACTTGAAAAGTTTTCTGTGGTTCATGAGAGCAAAGTAGGCTGGTACAGTAGAAGTGGGTGAAGCCCTCAGATTTTACATCANGATTGTGCAGAAGAATATTTTAAGAACTTCATTTTTCTTCCTTGCTGCTCTGGATTTTTAAACCGTTCTGATCTAGTAAATATATCACTCATATCATAGCTGGCATTGCTACAGTCAACTGCATGTTTGTTTGTTTTGATTTGAAAACAAGAATTCTGAAAGGGCATTAAGGAACACTAAAACTCAAAAATCATGGTAAGCATTAAAAATGTATGCTTTTGATATGTAGTATAGACTAATAAGCTCTCCACACATAAGGAGTTTGAAATTGTGCTGTTCCATCAATCTTTGTCACACCAGCAAATTTAGGTCACCAGGTCACCAGGTCACATTTTAAAATGGGTCTGGTGCCCATTGAGGCTCCTCTGAATAACTCAATTGTGGCATTGGTTCTACACCATATTCATACCATGAATTTTTTTTATCCCAAATATTCAATTTTGTGCTTCTNTCTCAGTGTTTTCTTCCTTGCAGTGTTTTCCTTATGGATTTACTTAGCTAGCTGTATTTCTTGGCATTGCCTAAAATACGTGTGAATGCGTTAGGTTGATGTACAGTATGTTTTGTCAGGATTTGGGGGCCATTGCACTACTTTACATCATTAATTACAGACATTGAAAATAGGAAGGTATGGACTATTTAGTGTGTGTGTGTGTGTGTGTGTGTGTGTTTTAAGTCAGGGTCTCATATCCTAGACTAGCTTTGAACTTTCTCTATAACTAAGGTTGGCCTTAAACTTCTGATCTCCCTGCTTTTACCTCCCAGGTTCTGGTATTGTAAGTATGTACCACCAAACCTGGCTCTGTTTTGTTGTTTGTCTGTTTTGTTTTGTTTTTCCAGACATTTTGTAACACTGGCTGGCCTAGAACTTGTGAACCCAGGCTGATCTTGAACTTGTGGCAATCCTCCTGCCTCCACCTCTAGAGTGCTGAGATTACAGATGTGTGCCACCATTCTTGGCAAGGTTTGGCTCTTTAGTAAGCTTTTCGAGTCTGCTCGGTGGTAGAGCACTGGCCTACCATCTGAGTCCTATCTCTGACACCCTCTAACCCCCAAAACAGCCTTTGGAAATATTTCAGATACTTTTTAGTTTCGTTTTATGGTTATTTATGTTTTATATATTAGAACTTAGAACTCTACATTCCCTACCCTAACTGAAGACTTGAGGTTATAAAATCTTGGGGGAGGGGCTTTTTTTTTTAATTAGGATAAAACACCAAAAATTTTACTATTGACATTCTTATGTTCAATTCAGGAAATGTCTGTGCCTTTAAAGAAGCATTTCCAGAATTTTCCATTGTGCAAATCTTAGACACTTCTATCACTTAGATAAGTTCCCCTTCCTTGGCTCCTTCCCACAAGCCTTGGCAGGCGGTTTCCTGTTATGACCTCAGTTCATCCCATTTAGCATGTGACAGAATTTCCTTGTTTAGGGCTGAATAATCTACACATTTACTACATGTTGTCGATCATTCATCTNCTGGTGGGCATTGGCTGCTTCCCCCTCTTGGTTATTAAAAGAATGATGCTACGGATATGTGCAGATGCCTCCTATTAAACTCGGTACTTTCTTAGTCAATTTCTGTGTTTTATCACATTGTTGTCAACTGTTTTTAAAAGCTTTTAGAATTGTTGGCTTGCAAATACTGTATAACTGTTCTAAGCTTAAAATANCTCTAATAAAATCTGAACTGTCTTGTATATTTTTGTGTGTCTCTTTTTGACCCTGCTGTTTGCAACCTGGACTAATGACTAGAAGGAAGAAGTCATTTCTCTCTTCCTCCTGTCCCTACGTCTCTTCCTTTATAGTATTTCCCAGCACTTAATACAAGGATAAAAAAGGTAGTATTGGCGGGCCAATCCTTTGAGTCATTGGCCTAACTTTTGCTTGTTAAATACGTGGTGATAAGTTATCAGAGAGAAAACAGTGGCTTTATCTTAGATTATCCGGGTTTTTCTTGTTACAGTTTTTTGTTTGCTCCGGGTATTTTTGTTTGTTTCTTTGGTTGTTTATTTTGTTTTGTTTTTGAGACACTGTTTGACTCTGTAACCCAGTTCTGGTATCAAAGCCCCAGCTGTCCTCCTACCTTAGCCTTCTTCTAACTGCTAGGATTACAGGTGTGGACCACCACTGTGCCTGCCTTGAGTTTAAAATTTCCATTTTCACCATTTCCTCTGGACACAGCAGGTCATATCTGTTACCCTCCTGACAGAAAAGATGTGCCAGCATCAGGAGGGAGTTAGTATCCAAGGGTTCAGACCTTGTCTTGGGATATTCCCAGGAGCCTCAGAATAGCCCTGTAAATAAGATGCTGGATAAAGAGAAAGTAGTCTTTCTTGGAACTTTTAAAAATATAAACTACCTTTCTCCAGGAAATGTTTGATCAAAGAGAAAAAGTACCCAAAGAAGCAAGTTTTGAAACATGTCCTTGTCTAAGATTTGCTGGTTAAAAGTNTGAAATGAAAGTGGGCGGTGGTGGTGCCCACCTTTAATCCCAGCACTCAGGAAGCAGAGGCAGGTGAATCTCTGAGTTGGAGGCCAGCCTGGTCTACAGAGAAGTTCCAGGACAGCCAGGGCTACATAGAGAAACCCTGTCTTGAAAAACAAGAAAACAAACAAACTAGATCTCTCTGGTCCAGAGGATCTGGCTTTGGTTCCCAGCACCTACATGGCAGCTCACAATCTTCTATAACTCTGCTCCAGGGGGATGTGATGCCCCCTTCCAGCTTCAGGAATGCACACTGTACACAGACATATATACATGCAAAANATCCATACACATAAAATAATAAAAGATTTGCTTTAAAAGAGTGTGAGATGACATAAGACGTGTAGTTACTCTACCGTATCCTGAAGTCGCTGGGTAGGNAATAGCCCTTGTGATAATCCTTTCTTGTCTTCACAATTTGCTTTTGAAGGTCATTAGCTGATGTGCTGTAACCATTGAAAATAAAGTTGGCAAAGAGTAATTTTCCTTGAATGTACATCTGGAAAAAGTTAATAAAGCATTTTCAGAATTTAATCCTAAGAATGCTCCTATTAATTTGAAAGAAAATCTTCAACCTAAAAATACTCATGTTCATACATATAAAAACAGCATACATATTCCTGGAGTCTGAGTGTGAGGTTTAAACCTAGGGAAACAGGCCCAAGAATTGTGTCGATCAGACATTCAAAGGGGTCAACCAGTATGNTAATTAAGTTCAAAGTTACCAACATGTGTTCTTAAGCATTANAATGTGTTTGTTTTATTTTACAGCTAACCACTAAGACAATACAGAGCCCTGCGTTTAGAAGACAGTAGATTCAGATTACAAACAAAACAACAAGAACTCTGCAAATTGTGTAACCCATATTGAGTCACTCATCTTTAAGAAAAAGGCACATTAATTTTGATTTGGGAATTAAACTAAGACCTCCAAAATCATCTTCTATTCCAAACATTGTTTGCCTGNTTTTTATGGGGATGTACCTGAGTGCATTTATATGCACCATGTATGTACAGGAGGCTGCAAAGGTCAAAGAGGGTGTTAGATACCCTAGGGCTGGAGTTACAAGCAGTTTTGAGCCTCCATNTAGGTGCAGGGAACTGAATCTGANTCCTCTTCAAGAGCCTTAAGTGCTCTTAACCACTGAGCCATCTCTCCAGCCCTGTTTCTCTATCAATGAAGAGGTATAATGACAAGCCAAGCTTGTCATTCCACACTAAGGTATAAGAGAATCTTAAATCTTGAGACNCAGCAAGTAACTTGAGATTTTCTTTTTCAGCTTTTAGAGATGGAGAGGAAAGGATTCCTTTTAAGGGTGGCAAGAGAAGGAAGTAGTTAAAACTTTAAAAGCTTGTTATAGCACAGAATTTAATAAAGTATGCCTCATGTCTTCAAATCCTGAGACTGAAAGTCTTAGAAGTGTGTAATTCCATGTATAATTTCCACAGCTCCACATTATTCCCTCCCCTTTAGAATATATGATCTTTTCATCATGAGGGGTGTTTTAACACAAGGTTTCCTCTATGGAGATAGGATATTCTGGTCTATCATTTCTGCAACAAAAGAATCTATTTCTTAGTCCATCTACAATGGCTAGTACAGGATGAAATGGAGTTCTGTGTGGTTCCTGGGCCTGAAATACTTTGTCTTTAGCCTTATTCTTTAACACTCATACTTGGCTATTAACCATGAAGCGTGTATATTGCTTGAATTTAGAAGGTGAAAGTACACAGATGCTAATACTAGGTTATTATTATATTATTATTATAACCAATAACAAAGTTATAATGAACATGTACGTGGATATTTTATAAAATCTAAAACACCGACATTATTTCTCAATAGTGACAAGGATGATGTTTAGCCAGCACCTCCCTCCTTGAACCTAAAATGCTATATAAAGAAGGGTGTGGTGATATTTTATNTGTCTTCCCTAATAAAATTTATCTGAGGGTCAGAGGAAAAACGGGGCTGCCAGCCACTAGTAGAAAAACAATAGCCATGCAAGTTAGCACACGCCCTTAATCCATTTGGTTCTCTGTGACTCCAAGGTCACATGGGGAACTAGCAGTAGGAGGTGGTGGCACACGCCTTTAATCCCAGCATCAACCTTAGAGTTCTGAAGATCCATGCAGACAAGACAGGAAGTGATGTAGCTTGGGAGGATGGGAAATTAGTTAGCAGATGGACAGGTATAAAAAGCCAGGTTAGACCAGAAGGCTCGCTTTTTCCTCCGCTTCGATCCTGGGAAGTAGAGGCAGCCTTGGTGAGTGGTGGCTTGCTCCTAATTCCTCTGATCTCTGTCAGATTTTCACCCTTATTTCTTGTTCCNCGTGTTTATTAATAAGACTGGTTAGAAGTTCTTCTTACAGAAGGGAAAGTGTAGCTCTGTGAGTTCGAGGCCAGCCTGGTTTACAGAGAGAGTTCCAGGACAGCCATACACAGTGAGTCCCTGTCTCAAAGGGGAAAAGAGGGGGGCAGGTGTAATTTCTAAAAAGTGATGAATTGGCAACACTTCATTCTTATTTGGTTTGGGCCTTGGGTCTTCCATTCTATTTGGAAGAAAGCTTCCCATCCAACGTGTTAAGCTACTGCCTAGAGCCTCGTGATAAAGGCAACAATGCTGCAGTGTCCAGTTCCTGCAAAACTCTCTCGAAAGTCGTGCAGAGAAATGTTAGACTGCAGAAAAAATAAAAACCTTCAGATTCTGTGATTGAGGGTTTGACCAGAGTTTTATATCTCTTGCATGTGCTCTCACTCTTGCCCTTCCCATCATTTTCTCTTTTAATATAGTCTCCATGTGGCCCNGGCTAGCCTAGAACTTGAGGCAAGCCTCTGCCTCTGCCTCCCTAGTGCTGAGATTACAGTTGTGCACCGGCATGCTTGGCCCCACGCTCTTGTCTTCATGTTGTGTTTAGAGAATTGCAGCTAGCTTCAANACCCAGAATATGGGTTGAGGGTGTAGTTTAGTACTAGACTATGTACTTGACATGTCTGAGGACATGGGTTCAGTCCGCAGCACAAAAACAAAATACCTGGGATGATCTAGTAACATTTTAACAACCAAGAAACCCTCATACTATTTTCACTGTGGGCCCCAGTTTTTGAAAGACTTACCTACCACGGAGATCTATATCATAAACTATAATTTATATTTGTGCACTTTTAAATTAACCAAAGTTATAATGACTGCTGCACACCAGGCACTGTTCTTGATGCTGAAGATGAATCTGCAAACAATTTCTCCTGCCGAGTACTACTTGGGAAATGTGCACACTTGGAAAGCCAGTTGTGATAAGTGCTATACAAAAATAAAGTCATATTGAAAGTAGAGTCCTTTTTATACAGGGCAATCAGATACACAAGGAATGAAGGAAAGAGCTCCACAGACACCAGAGAGAAGGGTATGCAAAAAAAGTGTTCCTTGAGGCAGGGATGAGGCCAGGGACTGAAGCCCATCTAAAGAGGGGCATGTGTGATATTTTGATCACATTCTGACACTCCCAAGACTGCCAGTGAAGTTTGCATTGAATCAGAGGGCAGAGCTAGCTACTAGCTGACCAAAATTAGCCATAGAGGTTTGGGAGGACTGAGGACAGATAGACACAGGAAGTAGTAGGGCGGGCCTTAGAGAGGGTCTCGGCCCTTTTGGATCGAGGAATGGGAGAGCANTCAGATACACAAGGAATGAAGGAAAGAGCTCCACAGACACCAGAGAGAAGGGTATGCAAAAAAAGTGTTCCTTGAGGCAGGGATGAGGCCAGGGACTGAAGCCCATCTAAAGAGGGGCATGTGTGATATTTTGATCACATTCTGACACTCCCAAGACTGCCAGTGAAGTTTGCATTGAATCAGAGGGCAGAGCTAGCTACTAGCTGACCAAAATTAGCCATAGAGGTTTGGGAGGACTGAGGACAGATAGACACAGGAAGTAGTAGGGCGGGCCTTAGAGAGGGTCTCGGCCCTTTTGGATCGAGGAATGGGAGAGCAAAAGTCACTAGTTGCTTCTCTGATCATTCAGGTTTTTACCCCAATATCTGACTCCTGAGTTTTTATAGATAATAATTAGATAAACGCTTCAGGGGCTTTTACTCTAAGTGGAAACCATTGAGGGAAGTTTCTAAGGTTTTATGATGTTTAAAAAGGTCCTTAGTNCTTATAAAAGTCTAGCCAGTATGGAAGGAAAAAAGAAAGAGACANGTCTNTTATTGTCATCTGTGNAAGAACTGAAGTTTNCCAGCGAAGGCAGTGAGAATGAAGGGTCCAGGAATATAGAAATATAAAATTATAAGCTTAAGAGATGAAAACTGACAGTCATCANCTCTAAAGGTTAACTGCTAACAATGGCTGTCTGCTTTACAGCCNGCTCCTCTGTCAACAGCCAGGGGTTAACTTTTAAGCCCCTTGCCCCTTATAGCCAACAACTGCCTGNACCAAAGTTAACTTTTAATAGTTGTTTCTATGTGACTTCTAGCATGTATCCCATGCCTGATGTTTCTATGTGATTCCTANCATGCACCNCGTGCCTGATACTCTAAAAGGGGGCCGGTACCTGCCTCCATTGCCACAGCCTCAGAATTCCACCATTGGCTGTGGTCTCAGCTAGCTGATAAGCTTTCGTGCCCCATGGTGTTTTATTTTTTTAATTTTTTTTTTCTGGAATAAAATTTGCTTCTGGTTTAATAGACTTTGGTGATCTGTCTCCTATTATTGCGAGACCCCTGACCAACAAGAAGTGGTCAAGTTCTGAATGAATTGATTTGCAAACTTCATGAATACAGTGTGAGAAAGAAGTCTAAATGCCCTGCAGGGTTTGGGCCCGTGCATTGAAAGTCACATTTACTGAGGTGGGGCAACAAGCTGAGTTGGAGTAGANACCAGGCACCAGTTTGGGATTGGTTAGGTGACAAATATTTGTCGATCCACAGGTGGGAATGTTGAATAGGGCAGACTGATACNTGAGCATACGTTCGGAAGAAAGATGTAAATTGGGCAATGGATACGTTCTGGGGAGTGTTTAAACTCATGAACAGAGAACTAAGTTAGAGCCTTGA
>LZPO01108139.1:44297-63730 GCA_001675575.1 Neotoma lepida | reverse complement strand
CTTCCTTCTTTCCTTTGGCAAGGGAAAAGGCAGGGTCTTGCTGACATAACACAAATTGACCTTTAACTTGTGGTAATCCTGAGAGCTTGGATTACAAACACACACCGCCATGCTCCACTTACTTTGAATATTTAGATACTAAAACACACAGAAATTATTTAGCATGGTGTCTGGATAAAGAGTAAAACTCATGAATATTGATAGCCACGATGGTTCATCTTTTTCGTAGAATTGCCTGGATTTAGAACTCTCTCTGAGCCAATTGTCAGTGAGGGCATTTCTGAAGAGGGTTAACTGAAGGGGCAAGACACACCTTGAAAGTGGGTGGCACCAGCCTATGGATGAAAAGGAAAAGCGGAGAAAGGAGCCAAGTAGCAGCATTTATCTCTCTCTGCTTCCTAACTGACCAGCTGCCTCAAGATCTCCCTGCCCCGCCCTCTCCGCCACGATGGACAACATCCCCAGACTGGGAGCCACAGCAAACCCTCCCGAAGTTACTCTCATCACAACACTGAGAAAAATGAGTGACACAATGGCATTCCTCCTCCTCCCTCCCTTCCTCCTCCTCCTCTTCCTCCTTCTTCATCTTCAAGACAGGGTATCATTNTGTAGATCAGGATAGCCTCAAACTCAGAGATCTGCCTGCTTCTGTCTCCTAAGTGCTAGGATCAAAGGTGTACACCACCACTCCTGGCTCCTTAGTGTTTCTAAAACACAATTTTTCCAAAGTCTAAAACACAATTTTTCCAAAGTTATATTTCACTAGTTTGCATCTATTGACTAGAGATGAACTTGTGGNTTTGTCTGTTTGCTTGCTCAAATCTAGAAGGGTGAAAGATCATCCCAGCTGTTGCTTCTCATTAAAATCATCTAGAGAGGATTTTTTTTTTAATGAAGAGGCTCCTTTTCATTTTCTTCTTTCTTTCTTTCTTTTTTTTTCAAGACAGGGTTTTTCTGTGTAGCCCTGGCTGTCCTGGAACTCACTCTGTAGACTAGGCTGACCTTGAACTCACCGAGATCCAACTGCCTCTGCTTCCATAGTGCTAGGATAAAAGGTGTGTGCCACCATGCCTTGTTTAGATGATTGCTAGAGAAGGCCAACCTAACGCACAGTGACAGAAAGGCCAACAGAGCGATTAACATTAATTAGCTGTCCATGGTTTGCCAGGGGTCGACACAAGCTTAATTACTTTGCTGCATGTTTCTAGCAATCCTATGAATTCATTAACCTTTTTTAAAAACACAATATATTTATTTCATTTCTTTTCATTACACAAGAAAAGTAATATATAGCATTCCCTTAGATAAAGCTATGAAAATGTGTTTAGCAACCACCCCCTTCTTTTGTAAGAGAGGCAGAGTAATTTTCCTGAGGTCACACAGGCAAGAATTGGAACCCAGGTTTGAACTCAGTCTGCTTTCAAAGTTCATGCTTTACCTCACAAGGCTGTCTCACTCATGCAGTCATTCTCCTCGATTTTATATAGCCTTATATAAATTTTTGTATCTTTATTTCCTCAGCCAGCTTATTACATAAGCTTCTTAAAGGCGAGAATGGACTTTAGTCACTTTGGTAATCTCCATGTCAACTCATAAGGGGGATGATTTGGCACCTCAGTTTTAAGAGGGTCTAATTTCTAACTTCATCTGAGTAGCAGTAAGAATAATGTAGCGCTCGAGAAGTCCTATGCTCAGCATTATTACAAAGACTTGAGCGAAACTATTTCTTTCTCTTTAGCCTGCGATTGGCCATGAATGATCTTTGAGTCAGGCAATCAGCATAGTCAACAGGTGGCTCAGAGTCATGTATCTCACACACATACCAAAAAAATTCCCGGAGTGAGATTGTGTCTTCGGACTAGGAGTGGGCAACCAGGTTCCGTAAACTTAGACGCAGATGTGACATCATATTTGAGCAACCGGAAGGAATCCAAATGACTCTACAGGAAAAGAAAGAGAGAGGTCAGGTTGGGGTTTTATTGTTGTTTGTTATTTTTGTTTTGTTTGTTCTTGAGACAGGATCTTATTATGGCACCCCGGCTAGCCTCAAACTCACTTTGTAGACCAGGTGGTCTTGAACTCACATAGATCTACCTGCCTGCCCTGGCATTAAAGGCCTGCACTACTCTACCATACTAAAACACAGCCAAAAGAGCTTTTGCTCCATTCCACAGCATTCATGTCCTCAAACCTAAAATTCTAGACTCTGCCTGCCCTACGCTAGTAGAAATACCTGGACGCTCACTGTGGACTGAAGGCCTGAGCCGCCACACCAGGNGGTCTGTATGTTTTTACCTGTTCGTTATCATGCAGTCCTGAGCTTTCTCCTGTGTGTGCATGCTAAAGGAAAGGAGAAGCCCAGACAGCTGCCAACTATCCTCTTACCCAGGGAAAGAAACAGGAAATCCTCCTGGGAAGCAAAGCTTTCCAGTTCCTCATTCAGAGGGATGATTTTTCCTACTGGATTTCAGACAGGGCCACCAGACCTGTAGCAAACAATGACACACTCCTCAGAAGCTGTTCAAGGCACACGGAGAGCANCACCCAAAAGACAATTCATCAAAAGCAGCGAGTGCTTTGACAGGGTCCAGGCCTTTGGCTTTTGTAGGTTCAACCTGCTCAAGGGCAAGCACCGTGTGCTCTGAGTCACCCCCTAAGAATAGTTCTGGGGTTAGCATGGGGAGCCAAACAGAAGGAATGTGAACTGCATNCAAAGGGAAGTCTTTAGAGCATCGGTTTTCAACCTGGGGGGNTGCATATCAGATATCCTGCATATCAGATATTTATAACATAATTTGTAACAGTAGCAAATTTGCAGTTATGAAGTAGCAACAAGATAATTTTATGGTTGGGGGTCACCACAACATGAGGAACTGTATTAAAGGGTTGAAGTGTTGGGAAGGTTGAGAATCACTGCCTTAGANGGTAAGCAGGGGAACAGCACGGGCATGTCCGTGTGTTTAAAGAACACCCTGTAATAGGTAGGAAATATCAGAGGGACCAAGACCAGAAGCAGTAAAACCAGTCAGAGATGGCATAGGAGATAACAAAGGCCTCAAATGAGCAGAAGCAGTAGGTTGGGAAAGAAGGGACATTGGTGGAGGAGAAAGGTACAGTGATAAAGTCAGTAAGGATTAATGAGGCTTTGCACATGGCTACTGAGTAATAACTGCTTAGAGTAGAAAAGAGTTCAGCATCCAGACTGAGCACAGCTGAAAAGAAAGATGNATTAGTGATGTCTGTCACGGACAGAATGGGAAGATATTGGCAGATGGGGAAAGATAGATTAGTGATGTCTGTCACAGACAGAATGNGAGGATATTGGCAGATGGATAGATAGATTAGTGATGTCTGCCACAGACAACAGAGTGGGAGGATATTGGCAGATGGATAGTTTTTACTGTTCCTATCCTCTGGCAGAGGAAGTTATTATACCTTGTGGTTTTTTAAAGCATACAACGACCATCTAGAAAAGATAAAACTAACTTATGCATACAAAGGAATAAGAATATGATTAACTGGACTTGACTAGTTTAATAGATTGTTTACTAGGAAGAAAAGGGAAAGAGAAGAGTTTTTCAGGCCTGGAAATATTCTATATCTTCATCTGAGTGGTAATATACAGGTATTATACATACTCCAAATCCATAATACTANATATGTGTTTTAATCCTTTTTGTGTTGCCATAACAAAATACCTGACACTAGGTAAAGTATGTCTATTTTTTTTAAGTTGTTCATTTGGCTCATGATTCTGGAAGCTCTCTTAGGAAGGTTCGCTCCCTGCCTGCTTTCCAACATGGAGAAATATAGGGGGAAATGTCTGCATGCAGAAGGAACCAAATGCATGGAGTGGTCTAATTTTATAACAACTTGTTTTCACAAGAACTAATATGGTTGCCCTAGAAAACTCCAGAAGAAAAGCACTAATCTCTTCTAGGGGCTGTGCCCCTAGGATGCAATCATCTCCAACCAAGCCCTTTCTCTTCCAGTTTCTAGTACTCTCGTTGGGAGAAAGCATACCCAAACCAGAGCGATGCAATGAAGATTTGTGACCTTTATTCTACAAATGTATTGTAATGCCAAGTACAAAGAAGGGAGCTGGAAGTCCTTCTATAATCCTTTATGTGTCTTAGGGAATATGTTACAATGAAACACACAAGTAAACATGTCCCACCCTTTGTCCCTGTAACATTCACCTGAATGCAAGGCATGTTTCTGGATCTGTTTATTTCCTTGTATATGTCAGTTACTTCTCCTATAGTCTGGTCNTCTTTCTTGGCTGAGAACACATAGACTACGATGATCTGATCTATGTGGGACAGCTGGTTGTTTATGAGGTTGTCATACTCGAGGTCTGTCACTTCAGGGATGATGTGACAGCTACATCTGCATATGTCCCCTTTCTCCCCACGCATTGTCTTCCTCAGGACCACAGGACAAGCCAGCTGGGAAGAAAACCACAAATCCTTCCTCTCAGTGAGAAGAGGAAGCCTGGAAACAGAATGGTTAGGAGTCAGTTAAAGGGCTGAAAGGGCAGAAGGCGGACCCCAAGTCACAGGTGGGTGCGTTGGTAAAGCATTAAGTCTAATTCTGGACCACATTTGTCAACATGCTCAAGAAACAGACAAATGTAAGCCTTTTCGGCCCTGTAGACCAAACATTATATACACATAGTGGCCAGTAGCGTAGTACCAGAGTGTTGACTGCGGTTTAATATGTGCAGGAAGAAGGCATTTAAGGCTGGTCTGCAAGACACTTGCTTTATTCTCTAGTTAGAAACAGAGGGCAGACTCCTACACTAGGAAAAATGAGATTCTAAAAGGTCAATAATTTGAAACAAACTCCCAAATATAAATAACAGAATTGGAACCTGAACTTGTATGTCTGTTTCCNGTCCTCGCGCTGCCATCTCAATGACTCCTGAAGATGCCATTCCTGTAGCATACTTCTGAGTTAGTTATTTTGTCTATTAATAGACTGTGGGGATTTGAACGAGAGTAACCCNAGAGGCTCAAGTATTTGAATTCAAATAGTCACCAGAGAGCAGAACTATTTTAGAAGAATTAGATGAATTAGGTATGGCCTTATTGGAGTAGATGTGACCTGGTTGGAGGAGGTGTGTCAATGGGGGTGGGCTTTGCGGTTTCAAAAGCTCACGCCAGTGCCCGCTGCCTGTTGTCTGTGGGTAAGGGTGTGAAGCTCTCAGCTACTGCTCCAGCACCATGCCTGTCTGCTTCCTGCCATGATAATCATGGGCTAACCTAAAACTGTGAGCAAGCCCCCAATTAAATGCTTTCTTCTGTGAGTTATCTTGGTCATGGTGTCTCTTTACAGCAATAGAGCAGTAACTAAGACATGGACAATACAAAGCATGTAACTTAATAGAGTGGAAATCAGAAAGGTGAATTCCAGTCTGTCTCTACCACTTGAAATGTGACTTAAGTCTCTCACTCCTTTGTACCTTGGTATTCATATCTGTTTGTGGGAGGGAGTTCATGTTTCCACCAAACTTCCAGGGAAGTAATGGAGCGTTATAGAAAATAACTCCATGAGGTTGGATTAGTTTTTTATGAGANGCTAAAATCTGCTTAAAATTCAGTATTTTAGTTATTAACAATTATAATTCCTTGTAATGAGGGCAGCACATTTCATTATCATTAAAGTATTCACCGTTGGCTTCAGTTTCTTTGTTCTGAAGCCAACTATTGTGGACCCAATGTTTGTATCCCTTTAAAATGTGTNTGTTGGAGCTGGGGGTGTAGTTTAGTTGGTAGAGTGCTTGCCTAGCATGCATGAGCTTCTTGATTCCACCCCCAGCACCACATAAACCGAACATGGTGGCACATACCTGTAAACCCTAGCACTCAAGTGGAGGAGGCAGGACAATGAGTTTGAGGCTAGCCTGGACTACAAGGCTAGCCTGGACTACATGAAGCCAGCTGGGCTAATAAGACCCTGCTTCAAAACAATAGCAATAAATGTATTTGTTGAAGTCCTAACCCTCAATGTACCTGCACTAAAGACAGGTTCTTTCTGGGAAGTAACTTAGGGTTAAATGAAGTCATGAGGGGGCAAGCCTGACCTGACAAGATTAATGCTCTTATGAGAAGAACCAGAGAACTTTTCTTCAGTTGCTCTCCACATTTTTTTTGGAGAGGGGGTGAGACAGGGTCTTTCTACAGAGTCCTGGATATCCTGGAATTCACTATGTAGATAAGGTTGGCCTTGAACTCATAAAGGTCTGCCTGCCTCTGCCTCCCAAGCGTTGGGAATAAAGTCTACCTATTTTTTTTTTGAGACAAGGCCTCTCATTGAATTGGGAGCTCATAAATTCTGCTAGGCTGGCCAGCCAATGAGCTCCAGCTCCTGCCTAGACCCATGTACCTGGCATTGACGTGGGTGCTGGGAATCCAAACTTAAGTTCTCAAGCTTTTGAGGAAGTCACTTTACTGACTAATATTGNGGAATATTATTTTAAGATGTGTTACTTTTGTTTGTTGCATTTGCTTAACTCTGTGAAGCTGTGTTACTGTGCCTGCCTAAAACATCTGATAAGTTAATAAAGAACTGAACGGCCAATAGCAAGGCAGAAGAAAAAATAGATGGGTCTGGCAGGCAGAGAGAATATATAGAAAGAGAGGAGAAACGAGAGAGCAAGAGAACANGGAGAGGAGGACTTCAGGAGCCAGCCACCTAGCCACCCAGCTACACAGCCAGAAATGGAGTAAGAAGGAAGGAAAAGATATACAGAAATAGAGAAAGGTAAAAGCCCAGAGGCAAAAAATAGACAGGATAATTTAAAATTAAAGAAAGCTGGCCAAGAAACAAGCCAAGCTAAGGCTAGACATTTATAATTAAGAATAAGCCTCCATGTGTAATTTATTTGGGTGCTGGGTGGCAGGCCCCCAAAAAAGAGCAAAAACAAATAACAACAGACTGAGCCAACTTCCAAGACTCTCCAAGTTACTATTACCAGACATAGTTCTGAATATAAATCCTTGTGACAACTGAAGAAAAGAAGAACAATAGATAAGGAGGAGTAATCTCTCTCCTCTGTCTCTGTCTNTGTCTCTCTCTGGCATTAAAGGTGGAAGACACAGCATTAATATTTGATATGTGTTTCTTGTTTAATTCTTACACAACCTCATGAAGTAGGTACTATTATTGCTCAGGTGCCAGGTTCTTGAAGGTTTCCTAGTTAGTACAGCTCTGCTATTAGCATACTGCCCTATTGTCCCTCTACCAACTGTCATTCTGTCCATCACACATCGCACATAGGATTTAGCAAGAAATTGAACCACAGCAAGCAAACCATAAGGAGCAGTGATGACACTTAAGACAGGCTTTCTCTAGCTAATTTTAATTCATGGGTGAGTGAAGGCTTGATGCTCTTTTAAGTCAAGATTTAAAGTCTAAGGTGGATCTACAACTTTCAGCTACATTCTGTAAACATAAATGAAGGCCCCATTGAGTATCAATTGGTCTTCAAGGTCTCACTGATACCTATGCTGCTGAGCCACAAAAACAAGTTGACCTTTAAGTGTGAAGTGTGTTTTTAACCTCCCTGGGGTAATTTTGATATCTAAATGAACATCATGGAGCAGACTTGCATGATACCTGCTTGCTTCACCACTGCAGGCTTGAGATTTGGCTAATCTTGCTTTTGCATACAGTTCAAGGCACTACATGTATATTGAATACTAACCCTGCTATAGGGACCCAACTTGACATGACTACAGCCATCTTGTAAGATTTATTTTAATTATGTGTATGTGGGGGGGAGTGTGCACTTGAGTGTAGAGCCTGCAGAAGCCAGAGGAGTCAGGTCCCCCCTGGAAATGGAGTTACAGGTGGTTGTGAGCTGTCCAGTACGGATGCTGGGAACCAAACTTGAGTCTTCTGCGAGAATAGTGCATACTCGTAACCTCTGAGCTATCTTTCCTGCTCCTTACAATAGCCATCATGATCATGACAGCTACATTTTCCTGTGGGGTGATCCTGATGTGCAGTCTAAGCCCTCCAGGGTAAATAAAGACATTAAGACAGTCATTTGCACAGTTCTGGCTGCCCACTGACTNCTGAATATTTCTTAACAGATTCTTGACATGCCAACACCTTTCAAGAAAGCTACTACACGTTCAAGTTGGCCTCAACCCAACTTTGCCCACTGTTCTGGCTAATTTTATGTCAATTTGACACAAGCTAGAGTTATCTGAAAAGAGAGAACCTCAACTGAGAAAATGCCTCCATAAGATCAGGCTACAGAGCATTTTCTTAATTAGTGATCGATGTGGGAGGGCCCAGATCATGGTGGGTGGGGCCATCCCTGGGATGGTGGTCCTGGGTTCTATAAGAAAGCAGGCTGAACAAGCCAGGGAGAACAANCCAGTAAGTAGCACTCCTCCAGTGCCTCTGCATCAGCTCCTGCATACAGGTTCCTGGCCTATTTGAGTTCCTGGCCTGACTTCCTTCAATGATGGACAATGATATGGAAGTGTAAGTCAAATAAACCCTTTCCTCCCCAACTTGCTTTTTGGTCATAGTGTTTTGTCACAGCAATAGAAACCCTAAGTAAGACACCTGCCATGTAAGTGCCTTCCTCCTGCAATGGGGTGCAGAGATCCTTCTCCTGGCTGTCATATGAGACACTGTTCTGTCCATAAGTCCCTGATAAACTATACTCTGCAATTGTTGGCCTCCTCTTGGCCCCTTCCACCTGGGATTGTTGGTTCTTGTATATCATGCCTTAGATCTTTCTGAATTTGCTTATTATCTGCCTGTCTGTCTTCTGCTGTGGAATAATCCTGCTGTACACTGTGTGAATATGTGTCTTTATGATTGATTTAATAAATAATCTGACTGACCAATAGCTGAACAGGATAGTTAGGCAGGAATGCCAAGCTGAGAATGATGGGATGAGGAAGGGAAAGGCCAGGAGTCACCAGGCAGATGCAGAATGAGTTGGACACACAAAATAGGATAGAGGTAAAAGCCACGAGCCTCAGGGCAGCACATAGATGAACAGAAATGAGTTAAATTGTAAGAGCTAGTTAGTAACAAGCCTGGCTTTTGGTTGAACATTTATAAATTATATTAAGTCTCCGAGTCAGTTATTTGGGAAGCGGCTGCCGGTTATTTGGGAGCAGGTGGTCGGGACAGGGAAAACTCTGCCTACAGTCTTCCACACCCTTAGCTCAGCAGTACCACATAGCTCAGCATCCCTCTGATTTGCCTGCATCATCTTATCAAGGGCCTTTGCTCATATACCCACTGTGCTGCTCCATTAGCTGAGCCCCAGCTTCCCTGGCTCTAAAGCGGGGCAAGGACCACAGCAAGGGCTTACTTACAGCTAAGCACAGGCAGGTCATGGACAGTGACTGAAATCCTGAAAGGACTTGTGGGGAGTGGAGTTCAGGGAATTGTAATCTACCCTTGACAGCAGCAGGACTCCACACTCTTCTCATTTCTCAGCTGAAATACTCTCCACCACCACCACCTGAACTCAGGACTCGATGCAAATGTTCCCCAAACCATCCTTCTCTGCAGCTCAGAGTTAGGGGGCAGCATTGGTGGTCACAGTCAGTGTGGGTGTGTGCAAGGCCCTGGATGTTCAGTCCCCCAACCTCAGCATCACACACACACACACACACACATTTGTGTATATGTGTGTGTTATATACATATGTGTATATATATGTATGTACGTATACACACATATAGTTATTATTTGATGAGAAATGCCTCCCATAGGCTTGTGCATTCAAACACTTTGTTCCCACCTGCAGTGTGTTTGAGGAGGTTATGGAACCTTTAGTAAGTAGAGTCTTGTTAGAGGAAATAGACCTCTATTTGCAGGTTTCTAGCCTTGCCTCCTGTTTTGTTAGTTCAAGCTGCTTCTTGTGTTCAGATGAAATGTGATCAGCCAACTTCCTGCTCCCGCTGACGCGCCTCGCCTTCCGCACCATCATGGCTCTAGGCCACTGGAACAGTGCACCAAAATGGACTCTGTTTCCTTAAGTGGCTTTTGATTGTAGTATTGTATCACAGCAAGAGAAAAGTAACACAGACACACACAAACGCCTGCACATATGCACTTGCAGGCACACACACACACACACACACGTGCACACATCCACACACATTCTTCCTTTCTAAAAATACTCTCCTTCCTCAGCATGTCTCTCCCATTCTATCTATACTGCTCTGTTAACATGTTATTGTTATTCTTCTATTTATTCACACTCCATACCATCTCTTCCTGAAGACTTGAAGCCTTTGGAGGATGTTGACCAAGTCTTTCCCTCATTGACTGTGCCTAGCCACACACCTGTAGGTGATGCATGACAGTTGCCATAATTCACTGTGTGGCCAGCCATCTCATCACACCACTTTATGTAGCATCGTTAATGAGGTCTGATGACAAGGCTTCAAATACTCAACTTTTCATCAAAGAAACTTCTCCTTGTAACAAAATGAAGCCATTACAGAAAACCACAAAGANTCAAATTACAGAAANCAGGTGATCATGGGCTGCCCAGCCCTAACTGGTCCATCTATAACACAACTCCTGCATCCAAGGTTCAGAGAGCATCACTGAAGAGGGGAACAAAGCCCAACTGGTCCATCTACAACACAGCTCCTGCACCTGAGGTTCAGAGAGCATCACTGAAGATGAGGCAGAAAGCTTGTAAGAGGAAGAGTCCTAGGAAAGCGGCTGTGAGATTGTCTCCTAGAAATGACAGGAAGTGTTCACCCTGATACCTCAGCAATATGGCTGCTTAAATAAGACCCGAAGGAGTGTAACAGCAGAAGATTTGCTAACATGGAAGAGGGAAGTCTCATAGGGCCCCAAACCCTAGACAAAGAACTACAAGGGTTGCACGAAATCTAATTGGTCTTTTAATAAAAACAAAAAACAAAAAACCCAGAACCGGTTGTTGGGGTAAATGCTGAAAGATCAGAGAGACAAAGGAACAAGCCATAGCCACGTCTCACCTCGCCAGCTCCACAAATCCTCTGACTTAATGCCTCGGAGTCCCCAGCCAAAAGACTCCAACTGAAAAGCCTTCATCTGAAAAGGGTTCCTCAGCCAAAAGGCTTTAGTTCCTGTCTCCTCACATCTTATATACCTTTCTATACCCAGCCATATCACTTACTTCTTAGTGCTGGGATTAAAGGTGTGTGCCACCACTGCCTGGCTCTGTTTCTCTCCTAGACTGAATCAATCTCATGTAGTCCAGGGTGGCTTTGAACTCACAGAGATCCANATGGATCTCTGCCTCCTGAGTGATAGAATTAAAGGTGTGTGCCATCACTGCCTGGCCTCTATGTTTAATTTAGTGGCTTGTTCTGTCCTCTGATCTTCAGGCAAATTTTATTAGGGTACAACAAAATATCATCACATGCAAGAAATTAAGAAATGCTGAAAGCGGGAGCAATAGTCTGCCCCAGGGATGAGCCCTCCAATTGCTTATCCAATACCCAGTGGTCAGCCCTGAAGTCATCTATACACGTATGAGTAACACTAAATGGACCAGGCAGGTTGAATTTATATGTTTAGCAAGATGAATGCATGTGGGAGGGGTAGGAGGGAGGAAAGGGGGGAGGAAAATAATACAATTACATTTTAATCCTAAAAAATCAATAAAAGCCAAAAATCCGTTAATATCAAAAATGCACAAAACACATTCGCATTGTGCTTATGAGTTTTCTTTCCATCTGTTTTCTTGGTTAAATGTTACTGGGACAGTTTTAGGCTGGGGGCTTGCCAGGTGTGTGCATAGGTAGTGTGTAGGTGTGTGCACAGGTGGCTTGCANTGTATGTGAAAGGAGACAGAACCTTCCCTGGCTTCAGAGGTTTCCACCTGGTTAAGCACCAAGCTGTCCTTCTGGCGGTGTCTCCTCTTCCCGTGGCATCTAGATCCAGCTGGAGCTGACACCACAGACTTCTCTACCTGGTGGGGAGTGCCCCGTTTAGCTTTGGCGGTGGCTTGTTCTCATCTTGATGAATCAGGAAGCAAAGAAAATGGCACCAGAAGCAGCGCTAGCCTACAACCCTCTCAGAGCCCTGCGCTTAGCAGCCTACCCCTGCCCAGAGATACACAGGCATGGAGAAGTAGGTTCTTTTTGTGCTGAGGAATNAAACAATGGCACAGTTCCCTCCGGGGCNCTGACAAAGGAGGAAAGATAGACAGTCACGTGTGCCACGCATGTGCTGACAACGGGCAAGATGTGTGAGCAGCACAGCTAGTTTTTAAACATGTTTGTCCAATCAGGTGAAGACAAACTAAGACTTGGTTCCTGACCCATCCAAATTCCACTGCTAAATGAGACGCCTTCTTAGAAAGCAGAGCAGAGAGAGCTCGAGGGTTTGAATCTGCGTGTGTAAGGGGATCTCAGCTTCAGGAAAGGTTTTCCGTAATAAGTATGTGTTATTGTTTAAATATGAAATGTCCCCCANAGTCTTGTTATGTGTTAAACTTTTGGTCCTCAGCTGGTGGCAAGCTGGGGGGATGTGGTGCCTGGCTGGCAGAGACGGATTGTTAGGGGTAGGGTTATAGGCTGGCCCTGCTTCTGATCCCACTTTCTTGGCTTCCGGATGCACCAAGATGTGGAAAAGCCCCCACCAAAGCCTGACCCACGCCCCCTGCTGTGCCTTCCCTGCCATGGTGAAGTGGTAGCTCCTAAAATTGCACATGAGAATAAACCCTTTCTCTTCTAAGCTGCATCTATCATGTATTTTCACATCTGTGAGAAAAGCGGTTAAAGCAGCCTGGAGGTGGCAATCTCTAACCCAGCCTGCACATGCATGTTAAGCCACCTAGAGGACCCTACTGAGGTAACATAAAAGAGCTGAAAGGAAGGTTCGCCTAACGTTGTGGTTCTCAACCTGTGGGTTGTGACTCCTCTGGGAGGGGGGGTCACATATCAGATATCCTGCATATCAGATATTTACATTACACTTCNTTACAGTAGCAAAATTACAGTTATGAAGTATCAACGGAATAATTTTATGGTTGGGGGCCACCACAACATGAGGAACTGTATTAAAGGGTCACAGTGTTCGGAAGGTTGAGAACCACCGATCTAATGTCTCTCAACCATAAGTCAGATTTCAGATGGCTAAAATAAGGGAGGCTGGTTACCGGGAGCACTGGTTGATGGTTGCGGTCCTGTGGATGTAATGGGAAGGTGATGGCTTGGAGAACTCGTTCAGTGTCAGGAAGGTATTTCTGTACCGAAGACACTCCTTGTACCAATCTGCTTCCTTTGCATTTTGACTCAGGGCAGGTATTGCAAATGAAACCTTTGGCTTTCTGACCACTGTTTTTGCAAACTTGGGCAGTCTGCAAACATGCAGTGAATCCACTCCTGAAATGAAAACAGAACATACCCCATTAAACATCTTTAGTCGGACAGAGACACTTGTAGGCTGCGCTGGATAGATTATACTGGATGCAATAGCTGGAATATTTCCTCATCACACATAAATTCTCCTCTCCACTGATACCACCACCACCCCTGCTATGGGTACCTCTTGTCTTCTCTGAGGAAACACGGCACAGATGTTAAAAACAAGAAGATATCTAGGTCACCAACAAATACAACCCATGGGAGTTTATGTTACTTTGTGCCAGGGAATGAACCAAGAATTTAAAATCTACAATCCTATGCAAATAGCACCCTCATAATGTAGCCTTTGATAGCCATGGAGTTTGAATTGAAGGTTTTATAGATATGAAGTCCCCTTCAAAAGGCTTGTTTGTGCCAGGGCGGTGGTGGCGCATACCTCCACTCTGGAGGCAGAGGCAGGTAAATCTCTGAGTTCAAGGCCAGCCTGGTCTACAGAGCAGACCTAAACAAACAGGACAGACAGGCCTACACAGAGAAACCCTGTCTTGAGAAAACAAACAAACAAACAAAAAAAAGGCTCATTTGTTAAATATTTGATCTCCAGTGCAATACTCAGAGATGAGACTTTGGGAGCAATTTGGATGATGAAGGCACTGATCTACTCAATAGATTGATCCATTGACAGATTCATAATTTGATAGTATTATTGAGAGGTAGTAGGATCTAGGAGGTAGGTCCTCAGTAGAGNAAGCAGGTCATTGGAGGAGTACCTTTGAAGGGTATATCTTATCTTTAGTCCATTCACTCATTCCTTCTTCCCTCCCCCAGCTCTAGTCTGCCATACAGTGAGCATATTCCCTCTGCCAGGCCCTTGACTGAGCTGTTCTGCCCCATCACCTTAGGTCCGCAGCAACGGGGCCATCCACGTATGAACGGAAACTTCTAAAATCGAGCCAAAAACATAAATATCTCTCTCGCTTTAAATGGTTTTCTCAGGTATTCATCACAGCAAAGGAAAGCCGAACACAAAATGATTCAATCCCGATTCCACCACTCATGACCAAAACTATTATTTTTAAATTACATCTGTACTAAATGCATACAGGCATCCCCTCCACCCCCATTACCATTCCCCAAACAATGTGGTATAACAACGTTCACATTGCATTAGGAGTTAAAGGTATAGCGATAATTTAAAATATGCAGCAAGGTGTTTGTAGGTTTCCTGAAACTGGAACAGCATTTTATAAGTGGGACTTGAGCAACCTTAGATTCTAGTATCCATAGGTGTCCCGGAACCAGCCNCCTATGGGTACAAAGGGATAACTGTATTCTTATTTTCATGATGTCACAATAATTCCAAATTTACCTAGCTAGAGAAAGGAAGAGTTTGGAATTTAAAAGTCTATTTGATTCTTGAGAACTATACTTTTATAAGGCTACATACAGACTATTGCTTCCCATTACAGCTTTTCTACCATACAGGAAACCATAAAGTCACATGATACAGACTCCTATGATAGAAAATTTGATGTTAAAAAGCAATGTATTTATGTCTCCTAGTAACAGCAGAGGTTACACCCATAGAGTCTCCACAACATGGCTGCCTAACTATGAGCCAAACAAGGATGACACCCATAAAATTGTCCAAATGGATGGGGGGAAAGCTNAGGGGGCCTCAGCCCTACACCTCCAGGCAAATAAGGAATACTGAGAGTGGGAGAAATAGTGCCCAGGGAAGAGCACGCCAACTGGCTATCTAATACCACATGGTCAGTCCTGAAAACAGACATATGAGTAACATTATGCAGACTGAGCAGGTTGTATGTAGGAAGATGTATGTATATACATATAGATATATGCATGTAATAACAATTAATAAAAAAGGGGGCCATGAATTTGAAAAAGGAGTAAGGAGGGGTATATGGGTATATAAGATGGAAGGAGAAATGGTGATTATATTATAATCTCAAAAATAAAAGAAAAAAACCTTTGTAAAGTATCGTACTTCCATGGCACACTGGGTAAATCCACTAGGCTGGTTATAGGTAGAAGCAACTATCCCAAAGACTCCAGTATGCCAGCCCAGTGGGGTCCCCTTAGGGCTATTTGCATTTTTCAGTTTCTATGTAAAATATCTGTTGCAAAGCCTTTGGACAGCTCTGCTGTGTGTGATAGGATGTAGTAAAGTAATCCCTCAGATGGAGAAGGTTGCCTTTGATTTGGCGTATAACCAATGCTTGCTCCATCCCGATGAATTTGCTTACTTGCTAAACATTAGTTGTAACCCCAAAGTCAAGGTCCATGGCACTTTTGTGGCCACAGACAGGTGCAGAGTGGCAAAGAATTTGAGTTGTCTGTTATGCATAGTCCCAGATGAGCTCAAACAAAGCTATAGTTTGCTTTTTTTTTTTCATTTCAGATTTCATATTGTAAGTAACTGTCCTTCTCATGGATGACTCAGTGTCATGTGTTGTAGTACTGCTGTATAAAAGTGACCTATAGTTGTAAACTGAAGTGTTGTCAAGAGCCCTTGAGCTCATAAAGGTTCTGATGTGTATTACAAAGCAAACCTATGTGGGGCAGGCTTCACTCAGACATGCTATTGACCTTGAGAACATAGTCAAAGGACTAATAGCATCTAATGAACAAGGTCTTGTCAGACAGAAATACACGTAAGATTATAGAGCCCAGGCTGGTCAGTGGTAGGGCACACCTTTGATCCCAGCACTCGGGAGGCAGAGGCAGGCTGATTTCTGTGAGTTCGAGGCCAGCCTGGTCTACAGAGTGAGTTCCAGGACAGCCAGGGCTACACAGAGAAATCTCAAACAAACAAACAAACAAACAAAAAGACTATAGAGACTGATAAAAACAGTATGACCAAAGCTTGCAGGAAACTCAAGGGAGCTCCCCTAGATGAATTAACCCATGAGCCCAAATAAATTCTCCCTCCCAATCATTTCTTTTTATTAGGTATTTTGTTATAGGGACAAGAAAAGTAATTAATATAGGAAACTGACACTGAGAAGTGGGAGTATTACTGTGAGTCCCTGACCATGTGGTTTAGATACATGATGCGGCTTGATGGGAAAAGGAATAAGCAAATTAAACATTGCAGGTGAGATATGTGTAAAGAAAGCTGCTATAATTTTAAAACAAATAAGTGGTACTAAAGAGAGATTTTGGACTTTGCATNGAAACAATAGGAAAGGTGGTTTGACCTTGCACATCAAAGATCCTAGCTTGTAAAATGGAAATTCCATTGAAATGAGTGAGACTAAGGGGAAATAAATAACCACATAGAGAAGTGTCTTCCCAGATTCATCCATTCAGGTGCACAGATGCCTCTACAGCTGTGGTAAAAAGTGATCAGAAAGTGTCTTGGGCGAGCAGAAGAACTTGGTGGCATCATCTATGTGGTACTGATTTTATAGGCGTGTATAATGCAGCTGTTAAACTTTGCACTAAGGTCCCTTTACAAAGCCATGGAGGCTAGGCAATATGTGGTGGGGCTAAATTCCCCTCAAAGTCTGGCATAAAGCTATGAAAAAAAAGCCTAAGTTTCGGGGGATGCCCCCATGTGTTGGAGGTGCCGGGACCATCAGATGTCTACCAAGAAAAGCTACTGGCACTGAGTGAATCCACACTGAGAAGTTATGTGTGTTCAGTCAGCAGAACTGAAGGGACAGAACCACTCAAGTCTGCTGGAGCCCAGATACCACAAAGGGCCTCAGATGCTGTAGATGGAGCTGCAGGATTTGGTGTTTGCCCTGTTGGGATTTTATAATGCCTAAGTCTAGGCTATGTTCCCATTCTTTCCTTTTGAAATGGAAATGTTTACTATATGTCACTATTTAGGGAAGTGTGCAATGTGTTTTTTAATTTTATAAGGACTCTGTTAAGAGATCATCTTGGATCTCAGAAGAGACTTTGGCTTTGGGACAATGTTGGAACTGTGAAGACTTTGGGGCTCTTAAAGATGAACTAAGTGCATTTTGCATTATGAAATTACCATGAGCCTTTGAGGACCAGGGCTGGAATGTGTTTGGATGTCAAGCTGACAAAGGATGGGCTGTCATGGGATGATTAATCTTCATTGTTAANGTGACTGGATTTGGAATTACCCAGAAAACACACCTCTGGGCATTCTTTACACTTGATCTTAGCCAAAGGCTAAGAAATTACTTGGATGTCTTTGAAGACATTTCCAGAGAGGTTTAGCTGAAGAGGGAAGACCTACCCTGAATGTGTGTGATTCCATAAAAAGGAAAACAGAGGGAACCAGCTAAGTGCTAACATCTCCACCTTCTACTTCCTTTTCCATTGAGATGTCAGGAGTCCCAACCATGGAGTCTTGCCACGCTGAGCTCTTCCACGCCTTCCCCGTCACAATGGACTCTAACCTCTCAAACCATGAGCCAAGGTAAATGCTTCCTATAACTTGTTATTTGTTAGGCATTTGGTCACAGAGATAAGAAAAGTAACCAACACACTAACCTAGTATTTGTGGAGATGACAGAACCCAACCTCCATGAATAATGAGAAGAAGCTATGTTTCGTCATCACCAGCCAAGTACTAAGGCTGTAATATGATCTGTAATAAACACCAGCCATGAGTCGACNCACAGTCAATAAAGATTTGAGCATGAGACCCCTCTCAACACAAGTGACCAAACGATAGAGACAAAGACTGAAGTTTTAGTATGGAGACTAAGGACTGGGCTTGATGGTGTGAGAGGAGTTTCTGATCAAAACAATAAATATGAGGGCTGGAAAAATGGCTCAGCTAGTAAAGGCGAGGCTCACAACCAAAGATATATATATATATATATATATATATAAAATTGAAAGTTTCTCTCCTTATGAAAACATAGCAATGGCCAAGTAGATTTCCTTCTCCAAAAAAGTAAACAAAATCAAAAGTCATGTTGTGTGTTCCTGCTGCAGCCCCATCACCAGGGTCCATGATAAGAAGCTGTATATAACAGGGCTTCACAGTTACAAACCTGCAAACTTGGAGACTCGGTGGGGGCAGGTGTTTAAATGTTGTTTTTTCTAGAAATCAGAGCCGTGAAGTTGGTCATGTGCAGCGTGGATTGNGGAGCAATGGACTGCGGAGCAATGGATTGAGGAGCATGGATTGTGGAGCCATGAATTGCGGAGCCATGGATTGAGGAGCATGGATTGCAGAGCCATGGATTGCGGAGCATGGATTGTGGAGCAATGGATTCCAGGGCTTACCCAATGTGGATCTGTAGTAATTCAGCCAGTGAAGGAGGATGTGCTTAATCTTCTTCTGCATTTTGCGTAGTTCGATGGATGCCACAAGGTCATGCAGAAGGCTTATGTCCGTTCCTGGATCTCCAGTGTCTGTGTCCACTGGGTCTGCTACATTTGAAGCCTTTGAATGAGAAGATGAATGTACACACGGATATCCTTGGTATACATACACATGTGTGAGGGAGACTGTTTGCTGTGTGGCTAGCAAATGTCAATCCCTCATCNTCATGTACCCATTCACTCACTAATCAGACTACCCAACAAGTGTTTAAGAGCTATTTATAGACTCCAATGTGCCAGAAACTTAGACTAAAGTCACACATAATAGCCATATACTTTTGTGACTATACTTAATGCCACTGAAACATATACTTACAAAGGTTATCTTATCATAATAAATTAAGAGAGAAAAGACCATTTCCCTCTCCTCCAGGGAGTGGGAAACAGTCAGTGGAAAACCTCGATAGGCTGACAATCACAGTATAGCAGAGACCATGTTAGAACACGACTTATAAGTAGAAAGTTTAATGTTTAAGTGCACTGGCTTCTACTTAGCAGCAGCAAAAGTTAAAATATTCATTAATTATATGTAATTATACATTCACATGTAAAGGTACACATAATTCTATATTTATTCTCCATTTTTGGGCACTATGCAAAGGCAGATGAAGATGGGCACAAAGCAGGAGGAATATGAAGGGACACAGAAGTCAGTGAGCCACAAAGAGCCTGATGAAGTAGACAGGGAGCATTTTGAAGAATTTATTCCATAAAAATCAGGCAATAAAGTTGACACTT